>JAODLC010000015.1:20562338-20577088 GCA_026781145.1 Hippopotamyrus pictus | reverse complement strand
GTCCATCATAGGGTACAGGGCTGGGGGACACCCTGGATGGGATGCCAGTCCATCACAGGGCACAGGGCTGGGGGACACCCAGGATGGGATGCCAGTCCATCATAGGGCACAGGGCTGGGGGACATCCTGGATGGGATGCCAGTCCATCATAGGGTACAGGGCTGGGGGACACCCTGGATGGGATGCCAGTCCATCATAGGGCACAGGGCTGGGGGACATCCTGGATGGGATGCCAGTCCATCACAGGGCACAGGGCTAGGGGACACCCAGGATGGGATGCCAGTCCATCGTAGGGTACAGGGCTGGGGGGCACCCTGGATGGGATGCCAGTCCATCATAGGGCACAGGGCTGGGGGACATCCTGGACGGGATGCCAGTCCATCATAGGGCACAGGGCTGGGGGACACCCTGGACAGGATGCCAGTCCATCACAGGGCACACACACGGCCTTGGTACACCCTGGATGGGATGGCATGAGTACACTTATACATAATCTGAAGCACATGAAGATTCTGGGGTACATGGAGGAAACCCCACATGTCAGGGGAGGACATACAAACCCCACAGACAGAGTTGGAATCCAAAAGTCTGACCCTGGAGGTATAGGACCACCAAACCACCGTCCGTCTGTCTGTCTGTCTGTCTGTCTGTCTGTCTGTCTGTCTAATCTATTTGGCTTTAGGAGCCACTGGCATCCCCAAAATGTCTTCTTGAAGTGTTAATTTCATTGCATATGCATTCGTTGACACACAAAGCATGAAACATTCCAAATTGAATTAATTAGCTAATTAGTCTCTGACTTTGCATATTAATGTTGCTCGTTTTGTACAACCAGATACAAATCTTTTCATTTGAATTTACCTTTTTTAAGACTTTTGAGAAAAGGTGTCACAGCGGAAATTAAAAAATCTTGGAAAGTAATGCACAGAATGAAATGCAAAATAGCTACAGTCATACTTAACATGTGCCAAGTCAGAGCTCTTCTTAAATGAGGCTACAGAGTAATCATGTGTCCAAATATAAATGGTGTCTTACATTGTGACTGGGTGAAGGGCATGGGGGTTAGATATCTGTTAGCTTCTGCTATTTCTTTATTTATACACTCTTTATAAAGGCCAACTGAGCATGTGCAGAGCATTGCATGTCACGGTACAGTATATCACTGTGCGTAGTCTCTCCATGACAGTACACGCCTGTGCTGGATGCACAGTTAGCCCCCCCCCCCCCCACCCCATGGCAAAATGCAGCCAGGATACGGTTCTCTAAACTTCATCTCACCGGCCATCTGTACTTGCAATTCTCACAAATCGTTCGCCTGGGCGTTTGATTCTGCTGGTTAGCAGATGGGCTACTGCCATTAGATAAGCTGTCAACGTCTTAATTTAATGTGTATCATCCTTGTGTTTCCATTGGACACAGTCAGATCCATATGAATGAGAAAAATCAACCGGGAATCACGTACACAGCTAAAATACTTCATGTAATTATCTCATCCTTGGAAAACATAACAATAAATCATCTAGAAATAACAGAATATTTCACGTGAGAAAAGCATGCTTTGTGGGAACAATTTTACTCCAGAGCGCCTGAACATGAGTGCCGGTCTCTCGCTCAATCAAGCCCAAAAAAATCACAAGGCACATGTGCTCAGCCCTCCAAATTCCCCATTAAACGGATTCAATCAGTGCTAAAGAATCCACTATAGTTGGGTGCTGTCCAAGTTCATTTGAGGAAGGGTGAGTGTGGGTGTATACCTTTAAACTCCATTCAAATGCCTTTAATGTGCTCACAAATGCTTGTGAGTGTCTACTAAACCTTCAAATCATCTGGGTCATGATAACATCCTCTCATTCTGAGGTGGGACTGCGCTAAGTGCTCCCGTTCCTCTCCCCATTGGCTAGCTCCTCCAGCCGACAGCAGCCAGGACGGTTCTTTCAGCCAATCGTAGCAGGAGCCTCCGAGCCCTGCCCACTTGCACCAGGAAACCCCACCCATCCAATGCTGAGGATAATGGCTGCAGACAGCAGAGGGAGAAAGACAATAGAAATGAATGCCATGAGACTCTGCTGTGGAACGTGACAGACCGCTTCTGTTGCTGCTGGAAAATGCCCAAGCTGAGCGCTAAATACATTCCAGGAGCATAATGGTTAGTGTGCACCTGCACCGGGTAATGAATGGTACAGGCAGGAGATGTTAAAATGGAGCACATCCCCCCTCCCCCCAAAAAAAAACACCTGAGTAAATCAAACGGCCTCCGTCCACCAGAGACGCCATGTTTGGGCGGCAGGAGCCAGACACAGTGCAGTCTGCGGGAGAATGAGCACAAATACAGACCCACAAGAGCCAGACACAGTGCACAGTCTGCGGGAGAATGAGCACAAATACAGACCCACAAGAGCCAGACACAGTGCACAGTCTGCGGGAGAATGAGCACAAATACAGACCCTCAAGAGCCAGACACAGTGCACAGTCTGCGGGAGAATGAGCACAAATACAGATCCACAAGAGCCAGACACAGTGCACAGTCTGCGGGAGAATGAGCACAAATACAGACCCACAGAAATGAAAAACTGCTACATCATTTGTGACAGGAGCCCAGATAGCGACTCCAGGTTGGCCCTAGGATTATGTGTGGAATATAGGGCATTTGAACTGTCTGAGGATAAGTCCTACACACACATTCATGACTGTACTCCTACACACTGAATAGCGAAAATGTGTGTCGACTGATAAGACAAAATATGGTTAAGTATAATGCAAATTTGGAGAACCGGTGGGATTGAGCAACACTTCAATGAAACAATAGCTTTGTATGTTCTGCACATAAGTTACAACTAGATAAGCAGCAGGCCATTTAGTGACAGAAAATTAAGTGAAAATATTTAACACGCAATAGAGATGCGCTAGCTCTATTCACATGTTCGTGGCTGCCATATGCCCTGGAACCTTCTAGAAACATGTCTTTTTAAATGATACCTCGTAAGCGACGTAAATGTGTCATGCTGCAAGACAATGGTCTAATTATTGTTAATTAAGAGGTTTTTTTCTGCAACAAATGCATTCTTCTTTTTTTTTGCCCAAATATGGAAGGATATCTGTGGAAATAGCCTCGCTTCCCCCTGCTATAGCTGAGGTTTGGGAGGGGGGGTGGCTATCCAGGAGATTTAGAGTTTATCCTGGCTGTGTCACAGAGGGAACACAATGGAATTTATTCTGGAAGGCCATATCCACGCTCTGCAGGGACCCCTGAACACTGTGCATGTACAGGGATGTGGGTCTATTCTGAACGCCCCCCCCCCCCAATCTTTCTTTTTCTTTGTTTTATTGACGGATTGTACGTCCATCTTGCATCTGTCCAGCCCATTACCCCCCAGAAGCTCTGTGCAGAAACTAATTAGTGCTACTTTCATAGAACAATGCCTTCTGAAGAGCTTGCCAGTACTTACCATTGGATGGGCAGATTGTTGCCGTGTGCCGGAAATTTCCAAGTCATTTACAGGAAAAAAAAAAAAAAAACTTTTAGAAAGAGGTGTAAAAAGTCTCTTTGTATACATATAATGCCATTGTGCCTGTTTTATTTGTTTTTGATGTTATATTTTGTCGACAAAAGCGATTCAGAATGACATCAATTAAAGCAGTAACATCTAGTTTCATGGAACAGGCACATTATCTTCCATCAATCATAAATCTAGCTGACTGTGTAACACCCAAGCAACAACACGGACACCAAGCTGATACAAGAGCACTTAATGATCAAAAAAATCGCAAAATCATGGCCATACTGAGGCACTTCATGCATTTAAAGCACATTTAATGTACCTATGACCTTATCTATAGAGAATTGCCATGATAAATGCCCAGAAATGCCCTTAAATTCAGCTGATCAATAAGAGCCGCTGTCGAGTGTTTTATATTAAAGCCAGTAACGACGCACTTTAGGCCCCGTTACGGAGCGTGGTCGCGCTCTGGAAAGCCTCCAGAGTAATGAGAGCGGCAAGACTGTTGCCCGTGCCTGTATTCTGGTTATAATAGTAGAGTCTCTTAGGTACAGCCAAATTACAAACTGAAAGCGGGAGAGCTGCCGGAATTAGCATTTTCAGACTCTCTAAGGGAGTCTTCTCTAGACAGTTTCAGTGCCGGCAAAAACAAATGTAAGTCGGCAGCATTGATGATTACGCATGTTCTTATGTATTCTAATCAGCGAAGCCAGAATCCCTTTCATGAATCACAAGAGAGTCAACATGTATTTATAAAATAACTTTTCTTTCCCCCGCACATTTAATCATTTTATATATGTTTATGTGTGTATGTGTGCTTGTACGTACATATACTGCATGTACACACACACACAATACCAGACAAAAGATTGGACATACCTACCCATAGAAAGGTTTATTTGTACTTTTCTCTAAATTTCAGAATAATCATTGGACTGAGATGGTTGCCGACTGGAATACTTGGGTCGGCAGAGTGATGCCACCATTGGGCCCTTGACTGAGGCCCTTAACCTCAATTGCTTCAGGGACTGGCTGACTCTGCTTTCTCCTCTGCATTCCAGGAGGCCAGTGTCATGAGGTGGCCTTCTGGAGTGCTTTTACTGCTGTGCTGAAGGAGGTTTCACATACTGTAGGTGCTGAGCAACTCGCTGGTCGCGTTTCCTTCACTCCCCCTAAACCATCCCTTCTGTGTTTAGCTCATGGCACCAGGTCATGCGATGTGACACTATCAGTAACACTCCTTTGCATGCCCATTCATTTCTATGGGGAAAACTCTAATCCCAACATGACGACCTTAACCTCTACTCAGCCCTAACCTTAACCATAAGTAACCAAACTAAATAACTTTTTTGACTGCATTCACAGATCTTTGTGGGGACCTGAAAAATTGTCCCCACAAAGTAATATAAACATAATCCACACAGATACACACGTACGTGTGTGTGTGTGTGTGTGTGTGTGAATATGAATATAAAGGAAATGTTTAAGAAACCGTTTGTTGAAATTTGTCAGAAGCAGCAGATGTTCTGGAGGATGTTTGCCGAAAGACACGCTATGCTGAGGAAAATTACATGTGATTTGTCTTATCATTCTGTGGGGGCTGTTTACACTAATCAGTGAATTCTCATATTACAGACCATACGCTGTAGTTCACTGCGCTTCAAAAGACTGAATTATAATACACAATGTATATATGAATTGGATCCATTTCTGTAAATAGAAATGGCTCATTTGTTTGTACTTAAATGGGCACATATTAAAATTATGGTTAAATTTAACATGTTGACATAAAAGATTCTATGGCTGCAGGCCATGTGAATTAGCTATGCATGTCTGATGCTAACTTGTTGTATCGACAATTAATTGAGGATTTTTTTAGAAAACTGAATAAAAATGTAAACATTCTCAATACTGGTTTATTTCTCCAAAAATATCATTCTGGCACAGTGAGAAGAGCACTTTGAGAAACAGTCGACCATTTCCTTAAAATATTAGGAACAGAAAACAGATGAATGGTACTTTCTACCTGGCAGAATTCAGATTCCAGGTTTAAATTAGCAGTGGACACCCTGGCTATTACTGTATCACCTATGTGGAGATGAGAACAAAAATTATCACAAGTCTAATTTATCCCACTTATTTCTGTTACAAACGTTTTCATTTTCAAGCAATTCCACTGATTTCACCTTTAATTAAAAAATAAAAATATAACTCTTTGAAATAGAGAGCTAACTTTAAACCCTTGGGGAATACAACGACTTCAGGCTGATGATGTCAATAATGCATGATGTAACTAATTTAAGATAAGAGCGTAATTGAAGCATGTTAATAAGGTGAAACATTTTTGATGAACGTAATTGGAGTCAAAGCCAGCCAATGGGAGGATGGCAGCCTGGTAGCCTATGGCCATCTCCTTTGGCTTTGAGGTAGTGTTAAAGCCATGCATAATAGGGAAGCTGCTCTGTAGGTCAGCTCCTTTGCTGTCTTGTGCACTGATCACTGTTTGTGGCATTATTCTCCGCTCAGTGACATCATGAGTCACTTCTGATTGAGGCGCTTAAGCATCGACTTGGTTTAGGTGCTGCGATGCTGTGCTGGTTTTCCTCTGAGCGTTTTCTTTTTCTTGCAATGGGTGTTTTCATTAGTCCATCTTTTCTGTGGGGTCCTCCAAGAATTCATTTTAGTTCCATTTCTTTTTAGTATGAACATTCTTCCACCTGATAAGATTATTAGGAATTTTAAACACCTTATCATTTTTATGCAGATAATACCCAGTTCTGTCTTTCATTCAGTCATAAATTAACTGTACAAAATGGCTGCCGTGCATCGATGCTTGGATGATGTCAAGAAATAGGTGGCAAACTGCTTCTTGAAGTTAAATTCCAAATTCTCTGCCCAGGGAGTGTACAGCTGACTTTCTGCCCCTTTGCATGTTTTATTAGAACATCGTCTGTGGTCTTTTGGGCAAATGTTTAAATCTTGAGGAATATGGGAAACTACTGTAGTGTTCCTGGTTTTTTCCAGCTTAGAAACAAACTCCAAATTATGCCACATTGTTCTTCATTCTTCTCGAGCCCATGCTTCATGTTTCTACTTAAATTCATTTAATTTAATTTACATCCCATTTCAATTATTGTAAATTTCTATGCCCTTGCCTCTCAAACTCTGTACTTAAGAAACACCAATTGTTTCAAAATGCTATCACTAGACTATTAAGCAGAACCAGTAATAAGTCACATATCTCTCCTGTTTGGGTTTCTCTGTACTGGCTTCCAGTGAAATGTAGAATAGATTATAAATATTATTTAATTTACTTATAGGGGTCTTAATAATCAGGCACCCACTTATATCTATGATCTTTTGACCCCATACTGAGAAAACAGGACACTTGGGTCATCTGACCAGGGTTTCCTTGCTATTCCCATGCTTTGTGGATGCTGCTCCAAGGCAGAACAGTCAGGACATTTAAAGGAGCCGCAAGCCCTTTCTCTATTGTGTTTTCATAATGACAACCATTTTGCTCGCTTGAACCCTGTCGTCCAATGCCGTTGTCTTACCCTCTACCAGCGAAAGCTATTACATACACTGATTTCATTCAGCATTACAGCCCTATCCATGGATTGATTGAATTAGTTTGTCTTGAAAGGTAAGTGATGCTGTCATATCAAACCATTCTATGGAACTGTGAATGGGTCAATTTATTTTCAGTCCTAAAAAAAAATCTCACCGAGTCCCTGACTTTAAGTGATGCAAATGACAGTTTGAAAGAGCATAAGTGGCAGTGTAATCGTTAATATCCTGTGTGAAACAATGCATTTTTCACCTGGCTAACTCTTGTCTTCCAAGCTTTATCTTAACCCATGCTGAACATGTCGCTCTCCCCCTTGTGCTCTAAGCTCATGTTTAACTCTCCACTGCCTGACTTCCCAAATCACACAGCAGCTCCTGTCTCAGAGCTGCCCACGAACCGAGGTGACGGCAAACATGGCTGCCAGAGCCGGCAACTCATTATAATGAAGGATTTACAACTTTTTTTTATAGTTATAACATTTAATATCTTGCTGTCCTGGTGCCTTTCCGAGATGGTGGCACATTTAGTACTGCAATGGGGGCAGGGGGAGCTTATTAAATAAACTCTGCAGAGCATTGAAGCCAACTGGCATGGCCTGAGCTGATAACAGCTAACCCTTATGGGCATCACCTGCTGTGGGGACCTCAGCAAAGAGGAGGCTTAATGAATTTAAGGCTCATGCTACTCGTAATTCTAACATCATGATTTGGAGACACTTCGGTAATGAATGTACGCCCTTATTAGCACAAAGACTTCAGTAAAGGGAACACTTCTTCTGTTAAAGTTTAAATGTTTGCTTCCGTTCTTTAGCCATTGAGGTGTTTGCCAATTTGACTTGACTTTAACCACTGTACATACATACAGACGTGAGCCTGACAATTTGAAAAGCAATCCTAAGCATTCAAAGATAAGACATATGGAGAAACTCGTTTGCAAACTTCAATTTCAGCTGTGCCATCTTCTCCAGATACACGACTCATTGTTACGGTTTTATAAATGTTTAAAGATTTAGTAGAAATCAATGACATACACAGCAGTGTTGCCTGGAAAACAGCCCTTCTGATGGCTGAATTTCACTCTGAACACTGAAAAAATGACAGAGTTTGTGTCCATCTCGGACCTAAAAGGACCTTCCTGGATGTGGCTTTTTGCCCAAAGCTGGCAGTGGCATGATCACAGAATTTATTTTGCTGTTCATCTATTTTTCTGGTCACTCCCTGATTTAAGCACCAGGCATCATCGCAAAGCCCTCAAGGTAAAAATGAGTCATTCCTTACACTTTCCTTATACCTACCAGCCCGAAGACAATCTCCCAGGTAATTACCCATCTGCTGAAACTTTCTTATTGTGATACAATTGTGCTACTTCCTGCAACATCTCTACAGTGCTACCTTCTTAAACCAAGATGGTGTCAATGTGCCTGTTAGCTTTCCGACACCCGCTACCTGTTCTGTGTTTGTTTGTGTTATGTATATTGATTTGTATTACTTCAAAAAAGTTGCCTTATGATCGCATAAGTCTTTTGGACATTCAAAGTACAAGTGCACATTTAAGCAATTCTGGAGAAGAATTTTATTTCCAGCTTGTTTCATCACTAGCGGTTATTACGGAGGCGCATGGCACAGGAGGAAAAACAGTGAAGATCCACCGAGCGGCTGAGACGAATAAGGGTTTATTAACTAAACAGAACAGCCACAGCTACTAACTCATCAGATCAACAACAATGACTGACCAAGGAAATGAACAAACGTATGCATGTAAATACACAGGAACAATGACTAACAAAGGGCAGGTGTGGATATGACAAAAAAAATAAATGAATCAATAAAGGCATAAGACAAGAAGTTTTAATATTAAAAAAAAATTAAATGCTGCTCACTGGTTGTTGAGAAATATTTGAGTTTTGAAGTACAGTTTTAGTAGAGTTTAGAGCAAAAAGTAATGTGGACTTTTTTAGCAGAATTTTCTGATTAATACAGACAGAATAATCATTTCTGGATTTTATCATTCAGGTTTGCTGTCCTTCTAACTCAATGATCTGTGATTTCACTCAGCTTACATACTACAGCCATCCATTTTCTGTAACTGCTTATCCTATTCAGGGTCTTGGGGGGGGGGGGGCATCCTGGAGGCTATGGTGCAAGGTGGGGACTAACCCAGGATAGGGGGGCAACCCACTGTGGGGCATACTCACACACACACACACACACACACACACCTAAGGGCAACTTGGTAACTCTAAACATGTTTTTAGGCTGTAGGGGGAAACTGGAGTAGCTGGAGAAAAACCCAAAGCAACATGGGGAGACCATGTAAATAGCAGAGACACAGCACTCAGACTCACCATGTAAACGGCAGAGACACGGCACTCAGACTCACCATGTAAACGGCAGAGACACGGCACTCAGACTCACCAAGTAAACGGCAGAGACACGGCACTCAGACACCATGTAAACGGCAGAGACAGCACTCAGACTCACCATGTAAACGGCAGAGACACAGCACTCAGACTCACCATGTAAACATCAGACAGCACTCAGACTCACCTTGTAAATGGCAGAGACACGGCACTCAGACTCACCATGTAAACGGCAGACACAGCACTCAGACTCACCATGTAAACGGCAGAGACACAGCACTCAGACTCACCATGTAAATGGCAGAGACACAGCACTCAGACTCAATCCCAGGTCCCAGAGGTACGAGACAACAGTGCAAAGCACCATGCCATCCTGTTTATGCAATCTTATAATCTTTGTTTGTCAATGGTTTTACTCAGAGACACACAGTATCATATTCTAACATCTGGTGTTACAATCAGCAATATTGACTTTTTGGATGCTACCTTTTCAGATCATAGGCCCACTCCCTTTAGTGTGACATTGCCCTTTCACACTCCTGTTACACCAAGCCTCTGTCACTGCATTTTAAACTCCTTTAGCACTAGTCTTTTTAGGGAGGCCTTTTCACAAACCATTTATATCATGAATGACTCATATCAGCCATCTGCTGAGAATTAGTAGCTCTCTTTTACTTCACATGCAGAGACATTCTCAATACCATTGCACCTTTTAAAACTACACAGCCTAGAGTTAAGTCCCAGCCATGTTTAAATGATTCCATTAGGACCCTTAGACGTGACAGCAGGAGAGCTGAATGGAAATGAAAAAAATTTGAGGAAAAAAAAAATGAAACAAACATATTTCCTAGAAAAATTTCAAGAATTGCCTACTTTCCAAAGTGCTATAAAAACCACACAGGCAAATTATTTTTCTGTTTTAATTGCTGAAAACCAACATAGACCCAAAGTATTGTTTAGCATAATAAAGTCTGCTGTAGCTCCACCTTTTAATCTCATCTTGTCTGCTGAAACATAAAGATTTTTTTTTAATTTACAAGTAAGTGTGATACTACCAGATCAACTATTACTCCCACGGTTGAGTGTGAACCTCATTCTCATGCTCTTCAAAGCAATACAGTGCCCACCATGAAGTCCTCTAGCTCATATTTAGATGTTATTCCATCTACTCTTTTCAAAGATGTCTTTGATATTATTGGTCCTAGTGTGCTGTCCATTGTAAATGCCTGTCATCAGGCAATGCACTCTCCTGTTTCAAACATGCAGTCGTTCAGCCCCTGCTAAAAAGGCCACAGACTCTTACCTGTTTTCCAGTTTCCAACCCATTTCAAGGTTGTCTTTCCTTTCTAAGGTCTTGGGAAAAACTTTCCTCTCAAAGGTTCATCCTTTTCTATAAAACAACAGCATCTTAGAAGCATTTCAGTCAGATTTTACAGCATTCCACAGCACCAGGTATGCGTTATTAAACATACTAAATAACCCCCTGCTTACTGTATCATTTATGCTGGGGACTGTGTAATATTATTCCTGCTCGGCTTGAGTGCCGATTTTGACACAATTGACCATGGTATCCTCATCGAGGCTTTGGTTAACATTGGCTTTTAGGTTTACCTCTTACCTTAGGCAGCAAACTTTCTCTCTAAACACTGGAAAATTTCTCTCTGTTGCACGTGGAGTTCCTCAAGGCTCAATTCTGCCCTGTTCTGCTCTCTATCTACATGATTCCATTTGCTGACATTTTTCACAGTCACAACATTTCATTCCATTGCTATGCTGATGATACTCAGATTTACCTGCCCTTGAAACCCAGTGTCCCCCTCCCTGATGAATTTATTGGCCTGCTTGAATGGGCATAAAACAGTGCATGCCTCAAAAATTTTTCTTCAACTAAAAGAAAATAAGACTGATTTTTATTTTTTTTCATTTGGACCTCCAATCATACTGATTCCGTTTTTCAGGGGCTGGGTCGACTCTCTAGCTATCTAAAACATCATGCCACTTTTTCAACATTGAACTTAGATTTGATCAGCATATTGAACAGCATTCAATCATCTCAGAAATATTTCAAAAGTTAAACCATTTCTATCTCTTCCAGACATTAGACACAGTCTATGCCCTGCTGTCATCCAATTTAGATTATTGTAATTCTTTTTACATACTGTAGGAGTCAGTGAATCATTGCTATCGTGCCTGTAGTTAGTTCAGAACACTACACGGAGGCTACTGACCTGGACGAAAAAGAGCGATCATGTAACACCAGTCCTGGTTTTGCTACACTGGCTTCTAGTCCTACACAGGATTCAGTTTAAAATTATATTAATTGTTTTTTAAAGTGTTAAACAGGCTGGCCCCTCCCTGTGTCACTGATTTGCTCCTTCACCACATTGAGCACAGGCAGCTGATGAACTTTGAATACAGTACAATCCTGTTATAACGGACTTTAAGGGACCTGGCAAAACAGCCCATTATATCCAAAGTCCATTATATCCAGAGATGCTGTATGTCCAGAACACAACTACAGGACACCATTTACTCATGCCACACCCCAGCAGATACACTTGTGGTATAGATTATTATATTGTACATGTAGTAATCCAACTTTTCCTGATTATTGGAAGTATATATGGTACATATAGTGTATCTGCCGACGCACAGCGTGCCTGGTGATGGACAGCCACACAGACCAATCAGTGTTCCCTGCTGTTAAGCCATACTTATTTATAGAGCATAAATATTAATAATCCCGACTCCGTATCTGCGCTGGATATCACCGGCACGCCACGCGCCTTGTAGGCGGAGCTGCATGTCTGTTATAGCCGAACAAAACTACAGCTAAAAGCGGCCCTGGGGACCAAATTGTTTGTCCGTTGTAAGCGAAATTCTGTTATATGCCAGTCCGCTATATCCAATGCTTTCTCTGCGTGTTTGTAAAGGCGCGTGGCCAGGACCAGCGGACCTCGTCCGTTATAGACGATATTCCGTTATAAGTGAGTCCACTATAACGGGATTTTACTGTATTTGTACCACAGGCCTGACTAAAGCTGCATGCTGATTGTGCCTTTTCAGTATACGCACCTAATCTGTGGAAAAACCTCCCTTTTAACATCAGGTCCTCCCCTTCAACTGTAGTTTTTAAATTTCAACTGAAAACGCACTTGTTCAGACTGGCATTCAGCCTAGATTAACAATATTTTATTGTCTATTGTTTTCAGTTCTCCCTTCGCTCTCCTATGGAGTCTGGCACTATTATTGTGTGGTTATGTCTTATGTTTTGTTCTTTTACTTATTATACATAAATATTGTACGGCACTTTCATAAACTTAGGCTGTTTTTAAGTGTGCTTTAAAAATAAAAATACTTGCATAAATTGTTGTGAGGTAGCATGACGGCAGAGTACGTGTTTAGCACTGACCTCATATCTCTGGAACCTGGGACCGGGATTCAAGTCTCCACTAGGATTCCATGTGTGTGGAGTTTGCATGTTCTCCTCATGCCATTGTGGAGTTTCCTCCAGGTACTCCAAAAACTTTCTGAGGTTAATTGAAGTTGCCAAATTGCCTATAGCTGTGAGTGTGCCCTGCAATGGGTTGGTGCCCCATCCTGGGTTGTTCCCTGCTTTGTGCCCTGTGATGGGTTGATGCCCCATCCAGGGTTGTTCCCTGCTTTGTGCCCTGCGATGGGTTGGTGCCCCATCCTGGGTTGTTCCCTGCTTTGTGCCCTGCGATGGGTTGATGCCCCATCCTGGGTTGTTCCCTGCTTTGTGCCCTGTGATGGGTTGATGCCCCATCCTGGGTTGTTCCCTGCTTTGTGCCCTGCAATGGGTTGGTGCCCCTTCCTGGGTTGTTCCTTGCTTTGTGCCCTGCGATGGGTTGATGCCCCATCCTGGGTTGTTCCCTTCTTTGTGCCCTGCGATGGGTTGGTGCCCCATCCTGGGTTGTTCCCTGCTTTGTGCCCTGCAATGGATTGGTGCCCCATCCTGGGTTGTTCCCTGCCGTGTGCCCATAGGCTCTGGACCTCATGTGACCCTGAATAGGTCAAGCAGTCACAAAAATGGATTGCTGGACATACAATGTTAGTCAATGTGACTAGAGGACACAGGTCCCCAACCACACATACAGTATGTTTGATATGTATTCTGTAGCTCCGTTACACAGAGAGTTGAGATTTCTTCATCAAGTTTGTAGTTCCCAGGTTGTGAACTGCCGAAGGATTAGCCTCATGTATTTAGAATCGTCATCCTTCTATGACGGAGTTGGGGGGTATGGGGGTGTAAGGCACCTTGTCCAGTCGAGTCAGTAGTTCAGCACAGCGCCACCTTCAGGCATGTCGTGAGAAATTCGGCCCCAGATAGCAGGGGATTGTCAGACACGCGTGTAGCTGGACCTTCTCTCCGGGAGCAGGAGGTTACCAGCATAGTGGAAAATCAGGCCCATGTTGTGGACACAAACCGTGCAGTTGAAGCAGAAATCCCATCACTGCTTACATTCACTCATGTCCTTTATCTAACCACTCAGAAAGCCCTCTCCATGAAAATGTTTTTTGTTTGTTTTCTGTGTAGATGTATCAGTAGGGAGCCCCTGGTTGTAGCATTCCTATTGGCTGAGTTTTATAGTCAGTGTGTAGGCTTCTTTTCTTCTTTATCCATTTATCTAGACATGTTCATCCGTGTGTTCTCAACATTCACATAGGAAAGGCTTGGGTTAATCTACAGTTGAAGCATTAATAACACTGGAACTGAAATATCTGTTTATTTGATCCCTTGTAATAAAACAAGACTTTATTGAACCCAAAGGGAAACTGTGTAATAGATATTGACCCCAATGTGATTCAAACACATAACTTTCTGAGCGGGAGTCATTGCACCACAAGGCCAGTTTAGGACAAGGTATTCCTTACAACTCTAATACAAAACAGGCATTCATCTGTATACCATAACCACTGAAGGCCGTAATGATATACACGATGTAAAAGTTGGAGTAAGACTTATTTATTTTGCATTATAAAAGATTTACTTTTTAACAGATTTCAGAAGTGCACATTTCAGCTCCAGAAAATGAAAATCCACGATTGTTACTTAATCCAAGGCCAAGATTTGTTTCAACCATTCATTTGAGTACTCTGTGACTCTTTATACTAAACTGGTTGGTCTGGATGTTTAATTTCTGGACCTGAAATGTGCACCTCGGCAAATAACAGACTAGTAGAAATAGACTACTGAAATACACTATATGGACACCTACTGGAACTGTAAGAACATAAGAAATTTACAAACGAGAGGAGGCCATTCGGCCCATCAAGCTCGTTTGGGGAGAACTTAACTAGT
>JAODLC010000015.1:20545976-20557400 GCA_026781145.1 Hippopotamyrus pictus | reverse complement strand
ATGCTGTGTCTCACTGCGCCACGTTATCTGTCACTGGCCTCAGGCATGCTGTGTCTCACTGCGCCACGTTATCTGTCACTGGCCTCAGGCATGCTGTGTCTCACTGCGCCACGTTATCTGTCGCTGGCCTCAGGCATGCTGTGTCTCACTGCGCCACGTTATCTGTCACTGGCCATTAGCATCGGGGACGCACTTGATACATATTACGGGTATTTGGCAAGTGAACTGCAAGGATTGGGATGGCCAGAATCGGTTCTTTCCCAGTATAAACACAAAGTGAAGGCGCAGGGAATTAGTACATCCGTTCCATAGAGCCTCAGTCCAGCAGCCTTTCCAAAAGTACGGAAAACAAGCTGTTTTTTTACAAGAAATAACATTTCCACCTGCCAAAGGAACCAGTGCTGCTGCTGCAGTCATATATTTGCATTAATTCTACTAATAATCCATATATCACCACACATTAGCTATCTCATGCTGTAAATACTCATGTTAAATAAATACCTATGGTCATGGAGCCATGAGCAGACAATGAACGTGAGTATCAAAACCTATAGAATTAGTATTGGAGATAATTTGACATTTAAAATGTTTTCGCTTGAATAATTGTTCCAAATGGCCATGAAATGAAGACTTTTGAAAGATAATAATAATTTATACTAATGCAAGCTTGTCAGGTTTCACTGAAAGCCAGCATGACATTTTATTTATTTTTTGCACAGTGATATCCTGATTGGCAAGCGACTAAGTAAGCAACGAGATAGAGTAGGGCGTGAGAGCTACCTTAAGCACGCTGCAACGTTGTAGCAGGGCTGGCTGCGCATGATTCGGCGGTGCGGAGAGGAGCTTACCGGCGCACGAAAGCCGTCCTCTCCGGCTCCACGCAGAGGACCCACAGGCAGAGTGGGGAACGCCAAGCACGGCTCTCTTTGCAAATGCCAGAGAATTACCAAGCTCATGAAAATGACTGCAGTATATATTTAAATAAGAAATAATCCTATCAGTGCGTACGAGTGCCTGTGTGATGTGGAGGTTCTGAAGGATGTGAGCTTGGGGAGAAGCGGCTTTCTAATTGCTGTAAGGTAAACGTAGCCAGTCACATTCTCTGCTCCCCATCGCCTGTATTCACTTCTTTTCTAACTGATACATAATCCTGCGTTGAAAAATGAAAGAACTATTCATAAAAAAAAAAAAAGAAACCAGATATATTTCATTAAGCACTTAAGTAATTTAGCAGTTTCTCTACATTCGTATTCGTTTGTGTGTGTGGGTGTGTGTGACTGAGAGTGAATGAGTGAGTGAGGACATGGTATCATTTGCATCTGCAGGTCATAATAGCAACAGATCAACTCAGATCGACCAGGAAACAAGCTGAGATCAACTGGCGGCTTGAGCAGCTATGGTATGAAGCTGGGCTCAGGGAAGAAAGACCAGCCCTGAGAAGACCCACTTTCCAAAGGATGGTGTGCACCTGGGGTATATCTGAACCCGTGAGTCACCAGAGAACTTTCTGGTCATAAAGGAAGTGAGAGAATGGAAAATATTACACACAATATCTGATATATATGTATGTGTTTGTGGGCGATGACATTTGGTTGTCTCATGCAGTAAACACCTTAAACCCGTTTTCCATTATCTCTTACCCAGTGGTAAGTCACTGGAAGCCTAGAGCCAGTCTCATCCTTATCGCAAGGTCCACACCTTGTGGACTTCATTTGAAACACCTGACCATCTAAACTACGGGTCGGAGGGAACAGACCACAGTGCTGGTAAGGGAATCCTGTGTAAACACAGTGGAGCATGCAAGCTCCACACACACCGAACTGAACCCAGAATCCTGGAGCACAAGTCTACAGCGCTACCCGCTGAGTCCTCGTACCCCCCAGGAGCGCTGCTAGGATCTTAAGATACCTGGGGCTTTCAGCTGCAGTTCTCAAACTGAAGGGCGGCTGTTAAAACATCCAAGCCAAACAAATCACTCAGGCCTCTTTGGGATTCATTCGGGGCTTCAGCCCCCAGTGCCCCAGCTAGCGGTGCCTCAGGCAGCCCCTGTATTCAACACAGAAAACGTTAAAAAAGAATCACAGTTTGCAGCACCAAAACACTGCTTTAATACAACATGTGATCATCAGTCCGCTGTTTTGGAATAATATTTATTTCTCCTCACTCCCATTCGTCAGCAGATTTGAGTCTCATTTACTGTCCATATGGTCCCGTTAAGTCTCCCAGCCTGCCATGCTGTCGATGGCTGCAAGCTGGACGACGGCTTTGCCTTCCGAAACCTAGACCTGGAAACAATGGGTGGAAAGTAGGCCCACGAGCTGAGCCTTTCATCACAGTGAGCAGATTTCCATCTCCTGCAAGGAAGCATTTAGGCTAGGAGTGAATCATTTATACTGCAGACAATGCAGGTTGACTTTTACATTTTTATGGACATGAAAGTGAGCTCAGTGCACTCTAACAACTGACGACATGCAAGAAGCTGGAGCCCAGCTTTGATCTCCATCAAGAAAGACCAGCATGTCTCTCCAGCCATCTAAATGGGATGTTTTTAAAAAATAATTTGCTTTATTAAAGCTCGACCGTGCCGTCAGATTGAACACCTGAGCCTCCGCTCACTCGTGATGACTGCATTGCTGTACGTTTGCACAAACAGGACAGGAAGGCCTCTCTGTTCCCTGTACGGCTAACAGGAGATACGACCCAGCCTCCAGTCGAAGGCCGTATTGTGATCCTTTCAGGGCTCTGCTAATCAAAACCCATTTAGGGCTTTTAATCGAATTTAACCCGGCAACCTTTGTATTCATTTTCAAATAGTGTAACCATGGAGACTTTCTTAGTTCTACAAAGTTTGAAACATTTGAGAACGCCGAGATTAGATTAGCAAGCAGAGCTAAATCAAAGGATGACCCGTGTGGCAAGCAATTACTTTCCCGGCAGGATAACCTCATGTTATTTTCCAGCGTAACCTGAAAACAGGCCTTCCCAGCACAGCTAGTAAATGATTATTTTTTCCAGGCAGTAAAAAGATATTTATGTAAATGCAGTTATTTTTGGCCTCCTCCACTATAGCTGA
This sequence comes from Hippopotamyrus pictus, assembly GCA_026781145.1. Taxonomy (NCBI): domain Eukaryota; kingdom Metazoa; phylum Chordata; class Actinopteri; order Osteoglossiformes; family Mormyridae; genus Hippopotamyrus; species Hippopotamyrus pictus. The sequence continues at coordinate 20,554,327 of JAODLC010000015.1, read as the reverse complement.
GTACTTTTTTATTTCCAATACTGTACGTGCAATGACACTATTGTACCCAAATATTAATGAGCACAGTATTACCTGCGATGAACCTTATTAATGTGAATCAGCGTATAATTAGAAAGCACCTCTTAGATTTACGTTTGTTACCTCATTTGGCAGCAATTTATTTCTCTTTGATTTTGCAGAGCTGCATTTCTAAAAAGAAGTTGGATCATAGTATTAACATAACATTAAAATAAAGAATTGAGGTTGGCTAGCTGAGGATGCTATAGGGCCAGTCACATAAGCTGAGGGAGCTTCACATCCAGGCGCAATGCAAGGGAATTTCAACAAAGAGATTTAAGCTTCTGTTCTTCATCCTGGTAGCTTAAGCACCTCACCATCTGCCAGTTGTTTAGCCAAGCAGTCTTATCACTCCCTATTTAGGTTAATATGGGCATCATTGTATAGCACTGCATGAAAATATTCAGTTATTATAGGAGAATGTTTCATTCCCAAAAGAGGACACAGTCCATTATATTGAGTTGAGTAAGACAAGCGAGAAAGATTTCTTAGTGCTTTTTTTCTCAGTCAAAGATCACGATGAAATGTATGTTGTATATACTGTGCATTGTAAATGTAGAATACCAGATAGAATGCTTGCCTAACTAACCAACAGTAGTCACGGAATTTTCAATTGCCCCGCAGTCATAAAACACTAGCCCCCAAAACAACCCACCCCACTGTATGAGTCGCAGCTCACCAGATTATCCCTGGTGATCATTACACTGCCCCCCCCGATCCCATCCCTTCAGAGTTACTTGTCCCTAAGTCAAGGATAGACAACCCTGGTCCTGCAGTGCTGCTGTCCAGCAGGTTTTCTATCCTACCTGATGAGTCACTATCTGTCTGAGATCATGTGTGGTTCATAAGAGACCCGGTAGGATAGAAAATCTGCTGGCTACCAGCACTGCAGGATCAGGGTTGCCTACCCTATCTAGGCTGCCGCACCTGAGGCTCACTAGGGCATGCTCAGCAGCATAGGGGGTAGGTGGTGTAAGGGCAGGGGTAACGGACATGCACTGTCAGGGGAGAAGACCGGGGAGACATTGACGTTGGGGACAGACCTCCCTTACATGGAGTCAGCCAGTCTCTGTGTGATGCTATAGTTCATCTCCGCAGAGGCATCTGGATTCAACACCATACTTTCAATATCTTCTCCAGCATTCTACGAGTTCCTATCCATGGGGTGTCTAGTTCAGGGCACCGTCCCTTTGTCCACTGCAGACAGAGCACCCAGACAGGAACACAAGTTATACAGTGCCTCTGTATGTCATATTTCCTTTTCTGCCTTAGCCCTGCCTTTAACAGCCGCTGTCTGGAGAAGATGGGAGCTGTTTTGGAGTTTTTAGTATATTCCAAACGGGGTGGGATGAAGCAGACTGGTCTGCCAAAAGCCTGGAGGCCTGCCAAAAGCTATCTCTACAGGCGTACGCAGCTCACGGCCCAGCACAAGAGGCCCAGGCTATTTGAGGTGGAGTCCTGCTCTGCCGACCGGTACTCTGTGTGCCCTAGTGGAGTATGGTTGTCATAGTCACGCTGATCATAGCCAGCTGCTCCATGAATGTGCAATTGAACAAGGCTGTCACTCTGTGGGAGCACTGCTGTAGTGGTACTGGGTAATACCAGCACAATAACCTGATCACTTCCTGGGTATTACCTGGGTCACGTGGACTGTGACTGCCTTGTGTGCACTGGACAGCTAGTGGGCCAGTAGTAACACGCAAATGATCATCTAGACACCTATGAGAGGTAACCTAGGGCTAATCAGGGTAAGGGCAATTAGGAGAATCCAGACACCCCTTAGGAGAGGTAGCCCTTCTGTGACCCAAAAACTCTGGACACAGTGTCATTGGCAGGCAATGTCACATTCATAGTATTCATCAGTTCACCAGTACTCATTTACTTTGCTTTATTTTTGACAATAAAATCCATTGATTGCAATGTTGTGTCCATGGTGTTATAATCAAAGGTTTTGCAGGTTATTTAATTCTTGAAAAATTCAAACCACTTTAATTAATAAATGTAACTCTTGATGACTCTGGGAATTAACTCCTCAATGAGCTCTTCCAAGTAATTGAAAGTGAAGATGTCTGATTGACATCCTCAGGTTCTACCTTCCTGTTTAAGGTGAAATTTGGTGAAAATTGAAATGCTGGTGTCCTCCGTAAGTGGCAGATACCCCAAAACCAATCATGCAGTGTGTGTCACATCTATTCTCTGTTTTGTCACACATGGTGGCTAAAACGTGTAACTCAAAATTTCTCCCTGGTAACCATGTATAGACTCAGTGGCCTCAAACTGGCTGAAAATGCCTTCCTCTGAGGCATTTACTGTACCATAACCTCGGCTTCCTGGTCAAACTGAGATAGACCTTCAGCCAATTTTATAAAATAGTCCATAGAGGTCAGAACGAAATGATTGCCGCTGTCACTGTGGGAAAAGCGGCCCATTACATCAACAGACACTCGACACCAAATTCCTATGAGCAGTCAGGCAAGCTATTACAAGGAGCGTAACTATCACACTGCTACCAGCACATCTTCTGCATCTTCTGCACCGCCGTGCCTCCTGCACAGTTCTCAGAACCACCATCTCTCCTCCTCTATGTTGGCTTCTTCCATGCTCATTATAAACTTTGCCCATAGTCCTTTCATGGCCTGGAAGATCATTTCCATGTCCTTCTCCTCCCTACACTGCCCCACAGATTGCAACTCCTTGACATTTTCCTGCTGCTACCTCCACTCTGCTGGATCTAACATACAGGAGTGCAGCTCCTTCGTCTGCCAAACATGGCTGCCACTGAGAAAGGGTCTATTGGTGTTTATTAGCCTGGCCCTGTATACCACCGTACAGTTACAAGACTGGAGCTCCTTAATGAAGAATGCATTGGGCCTTTCTGGCTCCTTGAAAAAGAGAGCTCAGTGCTCAGAGTAGACAGCAGGTCACACAAGTAATACTTAACATGTTGGGCTGGGCACAGTCAAGCAAGAATCTGTCCCATTTGACACAGATCTGCTTTAGTAAGTTTTCTGCTGTGGTTCTCCGCCTCTCTTTCTCTTGAAGCCCTGTGCTTACATTGCTGGAATCTGCCCCTAGGCACATATCAAACGGTCAAGTGGTATGAGCAGTCGGCCTTCTGAACATGCCTCTTTAAAGATGGGGAAGCTTTCCAGACACTACTCTGTCCACGTGAACTTTTCGTCCTTCTTCAACAGGCTGAGCAGTGGACCAGCAATTATAGAGAAACTGTGTACAAATGATCAATAGTATGAGTCCAACTCCAGGAAGTTCTCATGTATTTGCAGCTTTTGAGGGCTGCTCAGAACCTTATTTTCTTTGCTAATGTCCTCACTTCCCACTTTCTACCTCAAGAATTTTACCACTTATAACCCAAAGTACCACTTTTGCAGGCAAGAGTTTCACTCCCACTGTTGCAACCCACCTTGGCACACCCAATGCTATCCAGGTAGACTAAACGAAATTTAAGTATACTTGCCACCACTCAGTAAATCAAAATTACATAGCATTACATAGACTAAAAGACAGCTACAAAACTTCTGTACTAGCAAAAGCATTTGTGGGTTAGGTAACCAGTGGTCCAAGTAATTTTCTATTACACTGAAAACCAGGAAGAGTCAGTCACTAGATCTAAAGACTCAATGGCACACAACAGAGGATATGAGTCCTTCCTAGCTGCTTCACTAAGGCATCTGTAGTCCACACAAAGCCACCACAGGCTCATCGTCTTAGGAACAATGACAGGAGGTGATGTCTATGCCCCTCAAATGGCTCTGTGATCCCTACCTGCAGCATTTCACATGCCACCCTATCTGTCACCTTCTGACAGGCCTGGAGAAGGTGGTCTGGGTGTAACTCAATATGGTTAGTATTCCCAGTGCATATTTTATGTTGTACCTGACACCCAGATCCCAGTCCCTAGCCACTGGTATAGCTGGTTCCATTGCTCCATTTCCTCCAGAAAAGAGGTTCCCAGCCTTTTGATGACTGTGGACAGACATATGTATTGTATTTGACTGCACATCATAGCTTGTTTGTTAACTGCTCTGTAACATGTCTGCTAAGTTTTGCTTGTTATTTCTAGCTTCAGGGACAGTTCACTAGAGGTCATAAAAGATGTGTGGCTTTATATAGTTTATTTTGGGAGATTAGCCCCTTCCCCAAGGTGTTCTGCAGCCCACTGGAATACTGGCCAGTGTGAGGAGCACCAGGTGGGAGCCCCCTGCCCTAGGAAATCACCAATCAGCCTAACAGCTTCACCTGCCTGAGGAGTCCAAGAGAAGAGGGAGAAAGGTGCTGGGTGTGAGAACAGAAGGTTGGCTGTCATCATGAGGAGGGTTTGAACAGAAGGGCAACAACTGTGCCTAAGGTAGCCCCTTGGAAGGGGGGTGTCCTGGGATTTGCTGCAGTTTCAGTTGTGTTTTTAAGGCCTCCAGTGTGTGTGTGTGTGTGGGTGTGTGTGTGTGTGGGGGGGGGGGGGTCATATATATATATATTATATGCATATGTGTCTAAAAACATGCTATTTTGACATTGCAGGGAAACTTTTATAAAACCCTAAAAATGCCCAAAGTCTTGTATTTGCTTGGTTACTTATGCTTAAGGTTAGGGCTGGGTAGGGGTTAAGGTTGTCATTATTGGGATTAGGGTTTTGCCCATAGAAATAAATGATCCACACAAAGATATGAATTCAAAGGTGTGTGTGTATGTGTGTGCGTGTGTGTGGTGTGTGTGTGTGCATGCCGTTGGACCCCAGGCTATTTCCCTGAACTCTAGCACACTTGTGGCGCTCACATACTAAGTGGCCAGGCAGCCCTTACCTCCAGCAGACTCTGGCCAGAGTGACCTTGGTGAGCTTCTTGCAGAAACACATGGCAGTCATCTCTGCTGGCCTAGCTGGACGTGGGGGGCAGCATGTGGCTCACTGGGCTAATCCTCTGTGCCTCTGATTGGAAGGTCACTGCCCCAAGCCCGGCCTGAGCAGAATGGTCACATCTGTGGGTCCTTGAGCACAGCCCTTAACCCCGAGCTTCGTAGATGCAGCTAAAGGTGGCTGCCCTTTACTGCCAAGCCTGCTCTTACCTACATATGTGTCTGTGTGTCATGGAGAGCAACATGAGGTAGGTGTAAAACAGGATTTTCCCACAGGGATCAATAAAGTAGCATTAAATTTTCAAGCTGATGTGCCCTCTTTGGCTTTGCCCCTTCTGCAGACTTTAAAAGCATATTGCACTGCTCCAAGAAGCAACTGTATTCCCAGCTCAAAAGTTTCCATCTGTATAGCACTGAAGTTCCAATGTATCATGCAGAGTCAGGGATAGGCCATCTGTGTCTGCATGCATCACTCCACAGGGGTGAGAGCTTGGAAAAACCGCTCCCTTGCTAGTGCACTTTGAACCAATGGGGGAATACAAGCTAAGGCCCATCAGGTCAAACTTTCAATGTCATTCACCAGTGCATCTCACCAGGTTGTCTACACCTATTACTCAGCTCCAAACACAGAATTCCAGATTGCAAACACTGCCCAAAACACCTCTGCAACACCCCTGCCATAATCGCGTCTGTCCTCTGAGTTAATGAGAGGCAAGCATAATAAAGCATCTTCGGTAAGGCATGTCTCCAGCTGAGGGGCTTTCTGTTCATCCGAAAGCCCTGCTGCATGTGATAACAATTCAAATTGGGAACAGAGAGTCTTCCAATCTGTCTCGCCAGAATCATTTTTGGGTCTTTATATGGACAGGATCAACATTTATATGGTCGCTGTCATCTTTGCTAGCTGTGCATCAGGGTTACCCAATTCCAGTCTTGGTGGGCCAGAATCCAACACAATTTGCAAATTTCCTTGCTCAAACACACCTACTAAACCTGGTAATTAGCTGATTAAGTTGTGTTTGAGCAGGGAGATCTGCAAACCATGTTGGATTCTGGTCCTCCAGGACTGGAACTGGGAATCCCTGATGTACATCTTGTCTACTTGCCCTCCCACTTCATTCCTCTGATGTCACATGCCTGAGAGCAAAGCTTAAAACTGCCTCACTGAAGGGGAGAATTCCCTTGCTGCCAGCCTCCCTGAAACTGCTCTCACTTGTGGACAGGCTTCTTATGGTATAGAAACCTAGACACCATTTGTACCAATGTTTGTGTGCAACTATCCATTTATAAATGAACTACCCATTTCTAAATCAACATTTGGAACATCAGTCATTAGTTGTTTGGTTTTCTTAAGAAGTGACATTTTTCAAAATGCCATTTTTCTAGAAAAGCAAGATGAAAGTTCACATAAACATTCAAAGTTACCATGTGAAAGTTACAAAGTTCTTTGTGAAATCATCCAGAAGGTTTAGTGAGCCTTCATTTAGAGATTTGAGTTCAGAGAAGTTTATATGTCAAGCTGTGATATAAAAGCTTTTTTTGAGTAAATAACAGCTTGTGTTGGTCCGTACCACGGTGTTGCCAACTTTGGTCAGCTGGCTGGAGTGAGATTTTCAGTTCAAGAAAGTCTGCACACACATGCATGCGCATTTACATATGTAAGACTTTTATTACGTTGCAAATTGCCTGTAGAGTTTGCAAACCACCCCAGCGGTTTTGATGTAGCTATTTTTAGATTGATAATGGAATAGTATAGATTTGCCATAAAATTTCTTGCATGAGTGTGAGAGTAAGCTTTATTGTTATTGTTAGCTCTTGTAGACCATCTCACAATGACAGGCCTTAGCTCAGAGGCAGTGTTGATTTCATTAGGAAACATAGCTGCTGAAAAAGATCTGCTTTCATCCTCCAGTCATTTTCAAGAACCCTGACTGTCCCAGCCTCCTGGTACCATGTGTAACAACTCTTAGCTACACAAAGTGAGTCAGCTATACTTGTAGGCGGTGGTGGTATTTGTTTGCCTTGACTCTGCACATCAGTGCCAGTCGAAGCTAATGTGGTGCTCTAGGCGAGCTTTACCACCAACGCCCCATTCCCTCTGCAAACTTCACCGTCCAGTTTCACTTTGTTGGCAGCTTGCTAAGTCAGTGCCCCCTCGGAAGGTGGCCCGAGGCGGCCCCCTGTTTAGCCTGTCGGATTGACCGGACCGGCTGCACATCTCAAGGACGTCTTCCGGGTGGCATAGCACCTGATTTTGCTGCCACCTGTGCCTCCATTGAACTCAGGCTGTCTTGAACCCTGAGAAAATATGCTGTAGGCTTATGCTTGGGGCATCACAGAAGGAGCATTTCTTAACAGGGCCATATGACTGAGATGGTTATCGGAGCTAAGGAGGGTATCACAGGTGGATGTGATAAGGAAGCTTAATCTAGCCTGGGGTACCTTCAACAAATCTGCCAGGCCCATTGAGTGTTCTACTGATCTTTTACTGCCTCAGCCCAACAACAACCTGATAAAGCATTTCTTTTGCTTTCCATGCAGAGCCTTTTTGAAACTGTGCTACTGGTTCTGAGAGCCTGGTTTGCTAATTGTCATAGCCTCAACATCGGTCTGGGTTTCTCCTGCTGGTAAAGAGATGGATAGCAGCTGTAATATGTTCCTCCTGAACAAGTCTCCATCTAAAAAAACTTCTCAGAATATCCAGCCATCTTCAGGGGACACATCAGGCATTAGTACAGTGTAATCTTTGAAGATAAAATGGGAAAAAACCAATGCCTCAAATTACTAAATATAATAATAGAAAATAGCATTTTTGTGGAATGCATGTCACACACAAAGACGGAATTTTCAGTTATAGAAACCTAAGAGTGGAAATAGCAATCTTCACAATACTAGAGATTTCCTGTCCTTCGGGACTATGATAGCATTATCTCTGTCCTCAATGACTATGATGGGGCTATTTTTGTCTGTCAGGGTTATTGTAGTGTTATCCATTATCCCTTTACCCCATCACTATGATATCAGGGCCCTCCAGCTATGATGGGCCATCTCTGTCCTTCAGTGCTACAGTAGCATTACCTCTACTCTTCTGGGTTAAAGTAGGGCTATCTCTGTCATTCAGTGCTATATAAATGTTACCTCTGCTCTTCTGGGTTAAAGTAGGTCCGTCTCTGTTATTAGGTGCTATATTAGCGTTACCTCTGTTCTTCTAGGTTAACCTTTGTCTTATGTTAATTTTCTGTCCCTATCTCTTATGCTAGACGGGTAGGTGCCAACCTGTGTATTAAATCAGCCATAAAATACCCTCAAAACAATAATTTATCATCCAATTTGTTTCTTACCTCTTGTTTACCTTGTTAAGCTTCCTTATCCATGAAAAGATTGGTTTTAATATTTTTGGTGTGGCTTTCTGGACCTTTCTTTTG
>JAODLC010000015.1:20526914-20541309 GCA_026781145.1 Hippopotamyrus pictus | reverse complement strand
CCGGGCAACTTAGCTCCTGGGATCACAGGAACACGCAAACCCCTCCACCACGATAAGGTGTCGGCTCAAGGAGGGGGTTAATTAATGCAGTGATCCTTATTTACATACGTGCCCGCTTCATATTAAACATCACAGGCAAAAATGGACATCTTAATGTACATTACAGAGGCTGTGTCAAAACTGTGTGTGTGTGTGTGTGTGTGTTTGTGTGTGTGTGGTCCAGGTATACCTTACCTTGTGGGGACTGAATGTCCCCACAACGTGATGAATACTTGTTCTTTTTTACCTTATGGGGACCAGTTTCCTGGTCCCAAAATGGGAAAACTGTATTTTACAAAAATCCATAACTGCAACGAAAAAACTAAAAATGCAAAAACCATTTTATTTTGTTTGGTTACTTGTAGTTATCATTAGGGCTGGGTAGCATTTTTCCCATAGAAATGAATGAGCGGTCCCAAAAAAATATGATTACATGATTTTGTGCGTGTGTGTGTGTGTGTATCCAAAGGTATATGGTGAATAGCATCTGTTACATGAAGATTGCATGTTGGCTTTTTTGCCAAACAGGCACATTGTGATTAAATAATCCTGTCTTTTATTTAGTTCCTCCAGACCCATGGGCTGGCCCGAAACACACGTACTGACACATGTAGTCCTTTGAAATAGTTTTGTTATATTAATGACATGATTGCTGTTGGGAGGACCTTGCGTTGATGCAATTGTAATACCCACAGTGCAACCTCAACTTTAGCATGCTAATTATCACCTTTTCATTGCCTTGCAAATGGAAACATGCATTCTGTTTGCGTCCCAATTATCATTGAACATCAGCAGGAGGAAAATTGCGGAGGTCTCCATTTGTTTTGAATACTTAATGGGCAAATCATCACTAAAGCTTGTGCTTCAGGAGATGAAAACAAAATAAAAACTGTAAAAAAAAGGTAGTAGTCTGCTTTCCAGTGAAATGTCCATTGAAGAACATTACAATTAACAACAGCATTACAACCTCAAAAGCAGTGGCAGTGAAATCTCTGGGGACCATCACAGTGTGACTGACATGGCCTAATTACTCTGTCTCACTGTAAATCTGGAAGCTGAAGTTGTCCTTGCATTTTCCCTAGTTTAACTAGTTTTTGTGGTTTTCTCCCACAGCATCCTTACACAAAATAATGACCCTTATGGTTTCCTTATTTGTGACCCTGTGAGTGTGTCGGTGTAAGACGCAGCAGTACTGATCTCACCTTCATGCTTGTAATGAGAAATGCTGTTCAGTGACTGACCACGTCATACAAGAGCCGGCTGGAAACTATAGCGATGTGTACAGTACGACATCACAGAGGGGTGAAGTGGACTAATCAATCCATAATAAGTCAGAGGAGTCCCTGTCTTATCCCCACCACCTCCATGCCCTAAAAGCCACATCACTTTATCGGGAAAGGCCTTATGGAATACAACATGGAAAAACAGAATCCTTGTACTTTGTATCGATGTGCTTTACTCTACCTGGCATATTCCTGTACAGAACTCAATACTCCGTCTAAAAATAACCAAAGTACTGGCCTGTCAAAATCAATTTGGATTCCTCCCAACCCAACACTTCCCAGATGGCTCTGCACAGGCAAGCGCTTCCTAGAAATGGATGTGTGTTCTGTTGTTGGAAGCCAGCAGACATTCCATGCAGCAGGAGTAAAGGAAGACCATTCCACCCCCCCCTCATAGCGCACAGGCGACTGCAGACACACAGCAGACCTGATGTACAGGCGTCTCGGTGCTCAGACATGCGCACCTGTGTCCCATCCCAAGCACAGTAGCTGCCACAGATAGATGGTTAGAAGACTGGAATTTTAACACCAAGATAAATATGTTGTCAGCCCACTGAGGTTAAAGGAAGTATCTTTTAAACCTTTCATTACGCCGACTTGCACCATTCACAGAAGCTGCCAGGCTCGATTTGTGCACCCCCATACACTGCAGGTGTGGTAGCAGGCCTGCCCCTTTAACTGTTTGTAAACCGTGTTCGGGTTAACATGTCGGCATGGCGATGACCCCAATGTCACCAGGGACACACCTCTGACTTTAGAAGTGTCTGGGAAGTGGGGCATCCTTCCTAAGCTGCTATATTGTAAAGACTGCCAGTTAAAGGAAAGTATAGGGGATAAAATCATATTACTATGTAGTCATATCAGTAGGAGGCAGCAAAAAATGCTCAGTCTTTTTAAGACACTCCCTTAAAGGTGACTGACATAACATTAAATACGGCCTGCCCTATATTAGCCACGGAACTAAGCCATTCATTATTTGCGGAGGCCTCTCTCGCCCGTTCCCTCGGGGGGCCGTGGCGAACGCAAACTGGGGACACGGGAACTTTTTGTTCTGACACTTCTTGGTAGAACGAGGCTGTATGAACAAGAGCGAGGAAGTCCCGGCTGATGGTCCCGTCACCCACCCAAACGAAGGCAGACATCCCATAATAGCTGTAAGTAGAATAGTCCGTCATGATTATCTCTGTGACGGCGACAGTTCACTCCACGCGCGGTTCACAGGGAATGAATAAGCTGCTTGGGAATTAGCTGCGTCGGAGTCTGATGAAGACTGTCCTTCATTCGCTGTCAGCATAAAGCAGAACCGAGGGCCCACATTTAATGGCTGTTAATGAGAGTGAATTATGTATAATCAGCAGTAGCGGTGTTTAATGTCGAAGGGGATGATTCAAATGAGAAGCGATGCTCTGAGTGTGCACTTAAACCTGCATGGGCAGGGTAGCCGTCCGGCCCGTTTAGGGGGATTCATAAAGCCGGGAAACTGACCTTGTCCTTTATGAGACAGTAGGAGGCATAGCGGCCACACGGACACGGCTGATTTTGTAATCGATCGATAGCCTGGTCCCACTGTTAATGAAACTCAGCTGATCCAGATTGAGCTGATTACACCGTCAAGGACAAGCTGGGTCAGAGATGGCAGGATTTGTGGGGCTTTGGGGGTGTGCACATTGCATCACCTAATTGAACTTTCCAATACTTTTTGGTCTTTGGTTTTATTTTATGGGGGAGGGGGGGGTGGTGATCCTGATTTTGACTTACTACTAATACAGCATAAAGTTTCATTTCAGCCATGTGACCTAAACGGCAACTACGACTGGTCCCGCTCAGCCACCAATCGTCTTTTAGTATCGATCCACATGACAAAGTAAATTTATAAGAAGTTATTACACAGCCACAGCATGAAATTTCACAGTGAGAAGGGGGGGGCGAGGGGCTGGTGCGGCCCAGCCCCAAGAAATTGGGACAGACTGATGGAGGAGGCCCTCTCCGCAATAAAGGAGATCAACAGTGTGCAGGACACCACAGCTTCTCAGCACCTTCCCCACAGACAGAGTTATTGTAAAACAGCTGCAGGGCTCATAAACTGACCACTGGGGGGTAACAAGCATATCTGTGCCATCAGCTTAAACTTAAGCCAAGCCATGCTGCAAGGACGCTGCCTTGCTGAAGTTCAGCGTGATCCCTCTCCCTCAGGCTGAGCTCCAGCGGTCACTCGATTGTGCTTCACAGCCTGTGTGTGTGTGTGTGTGTGTGTGTCTGTGTGTGCATATGTGTGTGTGTGTGTGTGTGTGTGCATGTGTGCGTGCTTGTGTGTGTGTGTGCATGTGTGTGTGTGCATGTGTGTGTGTGCATGTGTGTGTGTGCATGCCTGCATGCAAGTTTGTTTGTCTGCTATGTCTAGTACCGCCACCTCACTAGAGCAGCACTGTGAGAGGCGCTGGGTTTGCTTGTTAATTGTGTGTTAAACACCAACCTTGTCACAACATAGAGTCTGCAGAAAACAGCATGTGTTTAAGATGTTTTCCTCTTATCTGGCCATTATGAGGGTGTCTATGCCCTCCAGCCAAGTGCTCCTCTGTAAATCAAAGCATAGTTGGGTCAGCTGTGTGGGCAGAAGGACGAGGTCAGAGCGCTGTAACATTAGATTCATACGTGCTTCACAAGCCATGCTGTTAAATTCACTCCAAAACCACAATGTACAAAATGACAGTTTCACTTTGTGGGATTTGGACTTCAATTCTGAGGAATGCTTTGTGTAGAAATGCATTTCTGATAAAGCGTTACGAAGCGTTTGTAGAGAAAGTGATAGGGTCCATGTGCTAGAGAGCGGGGGGTCTCACACCCCCATGTACTTCAGCCAGTTGACAGCTCCACAGGGTTGCTCCAGAGAAGCGGCTCGCCGATAATCCGCGCACCGCGTCTGCACCGCAAACAGCAGACAGCCTCCCCCAGGGCTGCAGTCGTGCAGGGTCACCCTTAACCGCATCTGGCACGCTTCTCCTTCGCGTGGGATCGCCGCGTTCTTCGGCAAACCGCTGATGCAGCTACCCTCGGCCATCTCTCCGCTACGCGCCCTATCTGTGATAAAAGACCGGGGTCTCTTTCTCGCCGTGTTTCCATGACGACGGCGACTGCCGGCATGCCCGGAGACCTTTCGCTCGATCTGTCATTTTACACGTTGCCCGACCGTCTCCTGCCCGCCACTACAGCTCTGCAGAAAGCCCCTGTGGGGGTGTCCCATGAAGACAGAGTACAGTCTCGCCCAAACTCCCCCTCACGGCTGATAGCGCTCCGACTCTGATCATACTTTCAGAGTCCGGATCCAGCTAATCTCTCAGGAGATGCGCTTAAATGATTAATGTCTCCTTACAGTTTCAGCGTCCTTTTGTCCACCGGGGGGGGGCACAGTGGCTCAGCCGGAAGCTCATCCAGGGCTGGGGCTGGGAATCATACCCCACTGGATAGCTTTGTCTTCCCCACTGCAAGTGTGTGTCCCCTTAGTGTAAGAATCCGCTCTCTTCACATGCTATTAGCCAGCAGCTAGCAGAAGTGCATTTTGTTCACAGCACACACATTCCACACATCGGTTCCTTAAACCAATAAGGGCACCACGACTCATGTCACTAATTTACCCACAAACACGCAATTATTTTGAAATTAATCGACTTTTAACAATTTACTTTGTTCCATCCAGTAACTCATTTACACGTGTATCTCATTGATGTTACGTTACGCCTACTACTGCGCGCTGTGACCGACGTCTGGGGATAAACGGAAGCGATGTTTTAATATTTCACGCCCACCATCACGGCGACGACCAGCTTCCCTTCAGAATTTGACGGCTTGCAGTTCTTCTTCGTGTGGAGATGGGATTTGGCGCTCACACGCGACTGCCTGCCAAAGTCTGCTCTGCGTAGCCACAGCGATGCGATGAGTCACCTGCTTTCACCCTTACTGCAAGGTGTTTGTGGTTAGAAGCAACCATCTTCAGACCAATCTGAGCAAAACAACATCATCCACAACGGGCGACACTTCGCTATTGTAAAAAAGAAACCTGTTTGAAAGAATCTGCCTGCGTCAAAGGCTGCAGTTCAATGCTAGTAATGTAAACAAGCCGGGTTCTGGGGTTTTACTGACATTTGTTAATAATACATTTCATTCAAAAATACTTATGACATCAGTCTGCCACTATTACGGCAGGCGGGTGAGTGGGAGCCCCCTGAGCACTCTCCCCAGAACACAGGGACCGACGTTTATGCAGCTAAACGGGACGGGTCAGGAGCAACTTTGTGAAGCGGCAGCGTGCTGCCTGGGAAGAATGAAATGAGGGAGGTCATGAATAAATAATGAGAAGGCGGTGTTTAAAGGTGTCAGCGGGCCCGCGGGCGACGGCGAAGGCTAGGCTAGGCGCCGCACAGCCCCCTGTGTAATCCGGCCCTCATTAGCGTGCAGCCCGCCTCTCGAAGACGGAAACGCTAAACACAGCACTTTTCTCCCAGCTCTTCTTTTGTAACTTTCTTCTTTTCTGCTGAGGAATACACCCTTCCCACCACTGCCCCCTGCAGGCGGATTTATTTAATCATGAGAAGAGACACAAATGAGACTCATCGTAGATATGAGATATTACCCGTGAAACAGATTCTAAATAAATACATCCACCTTCTATTCACTTCACATAACGCAATCATTTATAAGCATTTATAAATATTATTATCATAATGTAAAACACATTATGTCCAATGTGTGCTGTATAATGTATGAAGTTTTGAGGGTTAAGACAATGAATCTGTGGTAACACTGCATAAATCCTAAAGATTAATATATTTATTACATCATGTCTTCTCATTAGATGTCTTTTTTCCTTTCTTTAAAATCCTTGATATTAATCGCTCGAAGTAATGAGATGTCAGAAAAATCTGATAATTTCACAGTAGGCCAAAAACAGATTAACATATTTTTACATGCCCGTTGGCATGTTCATCTACTACATGTCAATTGGGATCAAATGGGGGAAACGTGACGATTGACTGGTTAGTTTGAACAGACGCAATCCCCAGGAGGTGGGTTTATGTAAAATGTTTGGGTATTCCGAACGAACCTGTAATCAAACCATCCTATTTCAAGGTGGCCACAGATTGTTTTAAGCCGCCATCTGTCTGATAAGGTTAAATTAACACTTCATAGTTTTTACTATTAATATCACATTTCCTAATGAGGAATGTCTCAGCAGACACCTGAAAAAATGTAGGTCTGGATCTTTAGATAGGCCCTCTCCCTTAGAAAGGCTTCAATTAAGTGCCTTTGGGCCTGTCCAGGTCTGAAATAGCTTTTCCAGAAGAACACATGGAGAAAAAAACAGAGATTTAAAAACGCAGGACAAAAGCTGAGATGTTAATATTTCTATTTTATTTTGGGATTGGGCAACAGATTGATTTTTCTGTGTTTTGTTTTCTTGTTTTCTCTAAACTGCTATTAAAAACCAGGCATCCACACTGCTGCCAATTACGCGAAGGTCGGATCAATATGGCGCAGAGAATTTGTTTGCTTTTTTTGCCCTGAAATTGCCCTGAATCTTTAAATGCTCAAAACAAATCCATTTCTAAGGCCTGTCAGCCAAGTTCTAATGTTCCCTGGTTTGGTTTCATATGCCAGAAAGTGAATCTAGTGATCGACCACTGGGATCCTTTTTAACCCAGAGATCATCAACAGTTTATCTGACTTTACCAATCAATAGTGTCCACTTGGAATTAGATTGATTGTACGGATGTGACATGTGTACGTGAGAGACGGATGCACAGACTGCAACAGAACTGTTAAGACTTTAGTAGCAAAAGGAACCAAAGAATGTTTGGGATGCACAAGCCAATAACATAAATGGCAATGGAGCGTCCATGTTTTCTTTGGACACATTGGACTGTCATTTGTCACAGTAGTGCCTCCTCTGGTTATGCATTCCTGAAGGAGGCCTTCATCTTTACTGAAATTTACCGTAACTTGCTCAATCTCATGCTTTTCCAAAACTTTATTTTTTGCATAAATCATTAAAGGTTCACTGTCAGGGTGCGTGACAGGCAGAAAACTTTGATGACATGAAAAAAAGATTAAAAAAAAGAAACAAAGAAATTGTGAAAGGGCAGGCCTTGTCTTCAGCAGAACAACACTGACTCCTGAAGCCCAATTAGAGATTAGAGGCTTGTTGATACACTGGGTTGAAGCACCCTGTGAAGGTAATGATGGCAAGTGTTCCAGTCCCTCTAATAATATCATGGCTAAAAATACCCAGGTACAGACAGACCATGGGCCAGGGGAATGGTGCGCTGGTCACTGAGGAAGGCTTGGAACTAATGAAGTTCGGAAGCTTAAAGCATATTAAAAACATCAAAGCCCAAGCCTGAAATTAATTAGGCTCCCCTCTTCTGCGGGAGCATAAACTTGCTTTGAGAATAATTAGTAAAGAGCCATCAAGTCATACCTGCATCTTCGCCTTCTCAGTCTTCTCGTTGAGTGTTTCTGTCGTGTTTCCCTTCCGCGAGAAGGGTGTCTAGCTGGAAAGTTAATTAAGCTCCCCGTTCTGCACGTTCCTGCGTGCCATTTCTGCCGAGCTGTGCTTCAGCAGAGGAGCAGACGCAAGCATCCAGCTCCTGATTTAGATGCCCTTTTTTTCTTCGCTGTTCTCACAACAGACCAGCATCTCTGTTGGACCGTATTAAAAATTCCTACAGTATCATTCCCAGATGTACAAACTGCAGGCAGGTAGAAGCTCACTTTGGATCGTTATGAGGTATTTTTCTGTGGCAGAAGTGGCACCAGTAAGAACTACAGTGTTTGGGTGGAAAACTTACAAACGACAAGACAAACAAAAAGACAATAAGAAATACATTTGGCAAGCGAGATCACATTAATGTGCAGGTTCTATGAAGCTTAAGTAAAATGTACAGTTTTCTAACAAAAGTTTTTACACACTTTATATCAAGAATTAAAAGATTGAAGCTCGGTTGTGTCACTTCAAGGCAATTAGCAACTCTTGTTAATTTTAATGTCAAAGGAAAGTCTGACATTCAATGAACTTAACGATCGTTTGCAAAGCTTCATTAGCTGTTGCAGGCTCGTTTTTCCGTGTGAAGTCACTTCAAAGCCTTATAAACATGTATTCATTTCAGCTAATGAACTGCTCCTTCAAAACCAAACGACGATTATTAAAAATACCTGAAATTTTATTGGAGGTGAACATTATTAATTATATTGTTTACGACTTTCAGTGGTTGACTGAGACAGAAATGTGGGGGAAAATCATGCTAATAAGTAAATGTGAAAAATAACAATACAGCATATTTATGTGCCTCATCCATCCATCCATCCATCCATCCATCCATCCATCCATCCATCATTCCATTTTTTGTCGCCTATCAGGCTCCAGCTCGTGGGAACAGCAGTCTGAGTGGGGATGCCCAGACCTCCCCCTCACCAGCCACCAGAGGCGGACAATTCAGGTCCAGAAAGTAAAAATCCAAACCAGGATTTTGTTTCAACCAACCAGTTGAGTATAAAGCAGGGGTGGCCAATCTTATCCGCAAAGGGCCGGTGTGTATGCGGGTTTTCGCTGCAACTCCCTAATTAGATTACTAATTAGAGGACTGATTGGCTGAAAGAGTCCTCACACCTGGGTTTGAACAGCTGACCTACAGGTTATCCCAAAAACCCGCACACACACCGGCCCTTTGCGGATAGGTTTGGCCACTCCTGGTATAAAGAGTCACGGTCAGAGAGTACTCAACTGGTTGGTTGAAACAAAATCCTGGCTTGGATTTTTACTTTCTGGACGTGAAATGTCCGCCTCTGCCAGCCACCCCCTGCAGCTCCTTTGAGGGTTACCAAGGCGTTCCTGGGTCTGCCCTGGGGCCTCCTCCCGGTTGGATTTTCCTGAAGCACCTCCCCTGAGGGCCGTCCAGGAGGTATCCTAGATATATGTCTGAGCCACCTCAACTGGCTGAGGAGCAGTGGCTGTACTTTGAGCCCCTCCCAAATGTCTGAGCTCTTCTCTAAGGCTGAGCCCAGACGCCCTGCAGAGGAGATTCATGTCTGCTGCTTGTGTCCGCGGTCTCGTTCTTTCAGTCACTACCCAAAGCTTGAGACCATAGTGAGGGTAGGAACGTAAATCGAGCCGTAAATGGACAGCTTTGTCTTCCAGCTCAGCTCTCTCTGTCCCACGCCAGAGCAGGCTGAGGCTGCACTGATCAGCCCGATGACCGCAATGAAGAAGGCGGCTGCCCTCGAGATGGACGTGCAGCTGCTTTTGAACCATTTAATGAAACAAAGCAGAATCTTATAACAATTATTATTATAATCATTGTCATCATCATCATTATAGTGTTCCATAGTTTTCTCTTTATTATATGGAGTGTAGTTTTCTTATTGACATAAGAAAGGGATTAAAGTTTGTAAATATAGACCAGAAGTCATTTGAGCAATTGTCATTTGTATTCCTCTGTTTCTCTTTGAAATGCTTTTCCAATCTACCTTCAGTGCACGACAGATGAAATGAGCAGTTTTCAGCTGCAGGCTGAATGGGGATAAATGAAATGTGTTAGCAACACACTGTCTAAATGAAGTGAGCCGACTCTGCTCAGTGCATTGCTGAAGATGCACGGCAATCAAATGGAACCCAATTAATTTTCATTCCAAACAGCACTCATTCATTTTCTTTTAATTACCTTGACAGAGGCAGTACAGAGCACTGAAAAATGCAGGCCTGCATTGAGGCCAGTCTTCAGATGGCTACAAAAGAGAAACCCATAATGCACTGGGGTATGACCAATGTGATCACCAACACTGGCTCTTGTTGGCCTTCCGGTATGAGCTGTCATTTTTTGTGGCATTTGTCAGGTCTGCCTTGACCCAGAAGTCACCTCCATGCCAGGAAGGAATCTCCAGCTTGCTGATTGCACTTAACATCACCGAAACGACGCAAGGCCTCATACTTTTATTCATTTGAAACTTACTGGTTAGTGTTACACCAGTTAAGTAAAGAGAGATGCTTTGCCATGACCTCACATCAATTAAGCTTGTCTTGTAATAACAATGTCATGACTGCACATGCAGTGATTTACTGCTATCATTGCTGCAGACTTTGGCACTGGCATCCATAGTGTTTATGCCTTTTTGTTTTTCCAGGTACAACCGTACCTCTCGTGTGTGATGCGAGCTACAGCAAACAATGTCAAACGCCGAAGTGTGACCCAGCTGAAGCCATTTCATTTCTGGCACGTTCCAGCTCTTCATTTTAGACTCCCGTGGGGGACGGTAGGGAACCCCGGGTTTTACACATTAGCACCAGTGCTAGCACGGTTATTCATATAAATTGGAGACCTCTGAACGAAGCATGCAGATGTAGCTGTTTAAAGTACATCCACTGGAAGCTATGCTAGTTGCTTTTCATAAATGTGCTTGTTAATTTAGAAGAATAACAGGGACTTATCTGCTTTTCTCCACCTGTCTCCATCTTTCTTGCTCATTCAGATGCCTGTTTGTCCTCCTTTCTTTGTATCTCACTCTCTCTCAAACGCTGTCACTCACTCCTTAAGATTAGGGCTGCACCTCACCTTGTGGCTGGAGCCCTTTTCATTCTTCATCCTTACTTTCATTTTTCTCTTAATGTCGCCATTTCTCATTTTTAATAATTTTCAGTTATAGAGAGAGAGAGAAAACCTCAGTCACTATTCATCATCCATCCCAGAGGTCTCTTTATGGCTGTCTCATCCTACTTCTTCAAGAGTAAAACAAATTAATCAAATTTAATTTGTGTAGAGCTACAATAGAATTGTTGCATGGTCCATGACAATATGCAGAGGGGGCTTCCAGAGGGAATTTAAAAAAAAGTAAAAAAAAAAAAAAAAACTTTATTAGCAAAAGTGGAATCCTGGAAAATTATTCACTGATTCCCCTCTTAAGAGCAACGGTGAAGTTTTAACCCAACTAGAGTCAAACAGAACAAAAAAAACGGTGGCAGTGGAATGTGATTAAGTGCTGTGTAACAGCTTCATAAACAGCAGCAGCGTCCTTCTCTCAGTAATATTCCAGCTCTGAAGACTGAATGGAGTCATTGATCTTATTAATTGCACAGGCACTGCTGTGAGTGTCACCTATTAGCCTGCTTGAACTGCTGAAGCAGGTGAAATGGTGTATCTGATTTAATCTGGCCAGACAGCATGCTCCCGCCGCAGCACTGCGCTTAAGCATTCAGGGAGACCTTTGGCCCCGTCTCGGGGGATTTAGCCAACGCCTGACTGAAGCGCTGATAGCTGCAGCTGTCAGATTTGCTTTGGAAATAACTGACAATGTATGGGGCTGGGTGCCGCCCGCCGATAGCGAGCTAGCCTGTGGCTAACAGCCACCTAGTGGTGGCCATCTTAGGTGCTTTACAGTCGTTGGAGAAAATCACCCTGGGAGTGGCTGGATATCTGGGCATAAAAAGACTGTTTTTAAAGCCGATAGACTAAGATCATGGAGTGGGATAAATCTCTGCTATGGTTGCTATGGAATATAGGATAACTAGCTGATGTTTACTAACTTTGTTATGTTAAATTTCTGGTTCTGGTTAGGGACTTTAAAAGGCAGGGATGGACCAAAGCCCGGCTTTCTCTTGCCCTCATAATTAAACAGTGTGACATTGTGCAGATTTAATACAGCCGAACATTAAAGAAGAGCATTTGACATTCGCTCCATCTCTCGACAAGGCTTAAAGTGGAATGTGAAGAGAATAACTCTGCAATAGTCAGATGTGATGCATATAGATGAAAAGTCACTCAATTCCCTCTCTTTTAGATGTCTATCAAGAATAAGATGGCACCATATAAGCTCATATCCCATGAAGTCAATATAATGACAGTTAACTTTTGTAGGAGCTGGCAATTGAGGGATGAAGGCCCAGATGGATTTATCATGAGCCTGTAGCCATTTCCCACTGGCAGCACCCTGTCAGTGTAATGCGAGCCGGCAGACATGTGGGGGCGCCGGATGTGGAGGACACCACACTGGCTTCCTGTCAGTGTAATAGGAGCCGGCGGACATGCGGGGGCACCGGACGTGGGGCCACCACACTGGCTTCCCGTCAGTGTAATATGAACCGGCGAACACCCTGGGGCGCCGGACGTTGGGCCACCACACTGGCTTCTGCATTGTGCCCAACTGAACTCTGGCAGCATCTAGGGCCAGTTGCTAAATGGGCAGACTTTGCAGAGTAATCATATCACCACTGGGTCAGGAGCAGCCGGGAAGTACTCCAGAGGAGCTGGATAAACAGCTGACCATGAACTCTGACCCCAAGCTTCATTCTCACCTGAACACACGTCTGTTTGTGTGTAAGAAGCGAGAAAGAAGAGATATCCAAAGACTAAGATTTCATTCTACTTCCTACCTGTACCATGACATTTAGAAGGATGATGATCAGCTATTATGATTGAGGGTGTAAAGCTGAATCAAATTCTGGGTAAAAAGCTTTTAGATACTTTGATTTGTAAAAAGTATGAATAATAACTATGCATTGGAGAGTCCCTGCCACCCATCACCCCAGGGTTGAGTTCCAAGCCCCCCTGTGAAGCACCTGGATTATGGGTATATTGATGGCTGTGTCACGGAGGATGGCATTGCAGTCTTACGATTCCCGCTGTGCTCTATGTGTGAGGAGCTTCTGTAATTGTGTGGGCTTTCCGTGAGCAGAGCGGTTTCCACCCACAGACTAAAGGCAGGATTGTTTGTGTCTGCATGCCCCGCGATAGGCATCTAGCCAGAGTTCTGCCTGTCCTGTGCTGCGTGCTTCCTGGGATCGGCTCCAGGCTCGCCACAACCCTGCTCTGGCTCAGTAGCTGTGGCTGTTCAGGGACTTCCTCCACCACTAAGAATAACTAAAGCTGGCCAGGAGAGAGGAGGCAGTGAGCTTCATAGTGATGAGGGCCATGTATTCATAACCTGTAGGTTGCTGGTTCCAATCCCATGAGAGGCCCAGCTGATCAAGGTCTACAACTGCTATAACAAAATCTTGTGCTGTCTGAATGGCTGCAATCCACTGTTATTTTGAGTAAAACTGTCAACTCAGCTAAATGTAAAGTGATTACTGCCTACTGCTTCATAGCCTCAGCATCAAACATCTAATTACAAAACAGGTAAAAACGGTGACATTCAATTTTATAGTGAACCTTGGAAGACTGGGATGACATTTAAGAAATATTTGTGTGGACTGTGAGCCCATTATTCTATTCTGAAAGCAAAGAGCAAAAAAAAAAAAAAACGACTAAACCTGTGAAATGTGGAATAATACATTTCAGCGGTGGACCAGGTTCGCTCAGGAATCAGTAATGTGTGAGAGAGTGAAGCACAATAGACTGGCCAGTTTCCACTACAGTTCTGTGTTTCACTCATATAACACATTTAAGGGCTACAGAGAACCAGGCAAATAGACTCACTTTGCGGTACATACATATGAAAGCTACTTATGACCAATGCCATGAAAATGATGCTGCTCTTTTGTCTTTCTCACTGTAGCATGCGCACACACCCACAACACACACACAACACACACACACAGGTTTATATCTTTGTGGGGACTCTCCATTTATTTCTATGGGGGAAACTCTAATCCCAGCATGAAGTCCCTAACTCTAACCCTAACCCTACCCAGCCCTAACCTTAACCATAAGTAACGAAACTAAATGAAGGCATTTTTACTTTTTTGATTGCATTCACAGATCTTTGTGAGAACCTGAAAATGGCCCCCACAATGTCAAAATAACAAGTTTTTATCATATTGTGATACACACACACAGAAAATGTTGCCCTTCATCACACGAAACATAATGGGAAAATCCATTGACCTTTACCATTAGCTCAGCCATGAGGTGCCCTGTCCATTTGCTTCTTTCTTCTTTCAAGAGACACCCAGCCTGCAATCATGACATATATACACACACGCACACACACACACACAGACACACACACACTCACACACACACACACACACACACACACACACACACACGCACACACACACACACGCATGTTGGTCTCCCTATCCAAATGTG
>JAODLC010000015.1:20514782-20526814 GCA_026781145.1 Hippopotamyrus pictus | reverse complement strand
AAAAGATGTCCCCAAAAGTAGGTAAATTTCAAGTTTTACTACACTTTGGGGACAATTTGGTCCTCAAATGTGATCTACTGTATGCAAACCCACACATACACACGCACACACACACACTCACACACACACACACACACACACACCATAGCAGCTGATAAATACCATACTGTTCCTTCCTGAATTATCAGGTACACAAATCAGGAAGCCAACCTTGTAGCTAGCTTGCAGTGATGAATGCAATCACCCCAGGTTTTCCTCAAGTTTTCTCAGTTACCGGGGGTTAAATGCAACTTTGTTAGCCTAAGGCAGGAATAATAGATAGCAGAGAGATCCATCACATCTCCAGCTCTTTAAAAATTTAGCGGCGTTCTCCGAGCGCTGTGCCTGATGAGGGCTTGCTCATCAGTCCTGGTGATGAGCTTTCCTGCTGGGGGGCCTCACGCACAAGGCACACCCAGGTTTCCTTTGTCCAATATGAGCTCACATAATGGCATGACTTGGTGAGCACTGAGCTTTATAGATATTAAGAGCTTTCTAGATATTACTAGATATTTCTTCCCAGTTCGCTACTCTCCAAAAAATAAAATAAAAATGAACAATGAATCATGGGTAAAGACAATCAGTTGCCATTTGTTTCCAATCACTTTCTGGAACTCAAGACACTCACGGGACACAGTGAGAGGCAGAGGAGGAGTTTGACACCAGAGGGGGCTGACATACTGGGGGTGGGGGTGCAGTAAAATAAAAGATGGGAAATTGTTGCGAAACTTTGCAGCGGAGCCCCCTACCGTGATGGGCCCAGGACCAAACACCGCTCTGCCGACCCTGCCTCCTGCACTATGGGATACAGTACATGAGGTGTACAGGAAAGGGGCTGAGCATTAGACTTGTAGTCAAGATGCCTAAACCAAGATCAAGACACTACAAAGACCAGAAGGTATTGAGACCAAGACAAGACAAGACCAAGTCTAGACGAGACCAAGACCGAGACTGAGACTGAAAAAAAGACTCCCTTAACTTTTGTGTACTGTTGAGCACTGACATGACGGGTACTGACTGGTCCCAAGGTCATCTGACGAAACAGCTAACACCTCCAACAACTGTCTAAAGGATGGGAATATGTAACTGATTTCAAGTATACTTAATTTGTATATGAAATTGTAACATCAAATTGAAGATACACAATTGTAAACTTGAAATTGCATCATGTCCCATTGTAGTAGTACTTGCCTAATGACACTGTATGATATCAACTTGCCTGAAAAGGATTAGGCCTGTTACAGTACTGTAAGTCAACACAACGTGATATGCAGATGTTATTTAAAAGTCAATGGTCATATTTATTTAGTCAAACAACACCATTTTCAGTGAAATACTGTAATCAAACAATATAAAGACATGCGCACACGTCGCATGAATCAAATGCAAACTACAAATACTATATACCAATACAAACTGTACATCAAATTGTGCATTGATACGAATAAGGACAAGTCCTTAAAAGATTCTGACATCTTGATGTCTGTAGTGGAATGTGATTACACACTAGCGCTACACTTATTTTGTGCATATAACGTGTATTTTGATTGGATGAGCCCCAATGTCTGAATCACAACAAAAGAGCAAGACCACGTCAAAGTGGTCTCGAGACATCCAACTCTACTGAGCATGCCAGATCATGTACTCTCAGAACGATACCACTACAGGTACAGGAAAGGGGCTGAGCATGCCAGATCATGTACTCTCACAACACTGCCACTATAGTTAGAGGGAAGGGCTTAGCACACTAGATTACCCACCCCCAGGACACTGCCACTACAGGTACAGGAAAGGAGCTGAGCATGCAAGATCACGCACCCTTACAGTGCTGCGACTACAGGTACAGGAAAGGAGCTGAGCATGCAAGATCACGCACCCTTACAGCGCTGCGACTACAGGTACAGGAAAGGGACTTATCATGCCAGGTCACGTACCCCCACAACAAAGCCAATAGAGGTACAGGAAAGGGGTTGAGCATGCAAGATCACCCCCCCCTCAGAACGCTGCCACTACAGGTACTGGAAAGGAACTGAGGATGCCAGCTCACGAACCATCAGAATGCTGCCACTACAGGTACAGGAATGAGCTGAGAACAACAGATCACGCACTCTCAGAGTGCTCAGGTTCTCATGTTCTCTCACTCATCAACAAAAAACAGGAGGCAGACAAAGCCTCATGATCTCAGTCTGCCCAGAGACTGCAAAGTGCAAAGAGACACACAATTAAATCTGCTAAACAAGCACTGCTGTTGGAAGCTGACTTTCATTGCCGGGGGTAGGAGTATCTCCTAATCAATGGCAGGGGTGCTCGCCCTAAGTAAGCATCATTAAGGCTTCAGTAATTACTTCACTCCCTCTCTCGCCTGCTGCGGGACCTCTGGCGGTCAGCGGCCCCCCTTCCCCCGCATGAGGCCGCTCGTCGTTGCTGGGATGTCCTCTCCGCCTCGTCTTTTTCCTATCCATCACTCTCCACACTCCTCTAATCTGTGTCCTGTCCACTTTTTCCAGCCCACCGCCATCTCTGTCACTTCCTGTCCATCGCTCTATTTCACTATTTTCTCCTTTTCCCGTCTTTCATTCCTTTTAGGTCTGTGTCCATCCCTCTTTCTCATCCCCCATCGCCTCCCTCTGCCTGCACTCTTTCCATTGCCAAGAGAGGAAAACCCTGTTTCCAAAGCAGATGTTGGATCTCCGGCAATCCCAGCCTAATACTGTAAATAAAGACTTTTTATGTTTGTGTCTGTATCCCCCCGTCACCCCCACCCTCTCTGTTTCTCTCTCTCCCTATTTCTGCTTCTATTATTGCCAAAACACATTCAATCATTTAAACCAGCAACAAATACAAAGGACAAAATGCAGATCAAAGAATGAAATAACAAAGGAAAACAATTCTTCTTTTATCGTATTCTGGCTCTCCTTCTCCTGCCCCTAATCACTCATTCTTGTTTGTATTACTCTCGTGGGTGCTTTCTCTCTCTCTCTGTTTCCCTGTTTTTATCTCTATCATTGTGTCATAGTAAGATCCCCCCCACACAAACAACAATGCCTCAGAGGAAACCTTATCAGGCATCATATCCAGGCATTTCTCTCTTCTCAAAACCAATATGTTTCTGTCGATATTACTCTCTACATTACACTCACTACTCTGCACGAACCTCTACATTACTCTCACTCTAATTACTCTTACCAATCCATATATTTACATTGCTCTCATGCATGTGCATTACTCCTGCCAGTGCATAAGTCTCAGCAATAGTAACAGCATCACTGGTGATCTGCATTTCCCATACTTCATGAAAATGGGGCAACAATCGAGAAATAAAAAGGAATAGATCCAGTAATTTGTTTGAAAGTATTGACCTCCTTGACAACAGAGGTAGCTGATCATATAAATTTTATAAAGATGAGCAGAACTGCTCGATACCTCCCTGGGAACGCAATCTAATACAAAATAGCAGCACTTTTTGCTTCAGTTCCATCTTGATTGATGTAAAATTGCCTGGAATGAGCAATCCTAGCATGAGTCTCTTAAGCACTTCATACAAGAAACGAGCATGCTCAGTCCTTATGAAGACATTCCTGGCACTAATACAGAGTGCTGTGCAGCATTTGCGTGTGTGTGTGTGTGTTTCCTGGTCCCCATATGGGAAAATTCTATTTTATAAAAATCAGCGACTGCAATAAAAAAAATAAAAATGCAAAACTTGTATTTTACTTGGTTACTTATGGTTATGGTTAGGGCTGGGTGGGAGTTAAGGTTGTCATACTCTGTGTGTGTGTGTGTGTGTGTGTGTGTGTGTGTGTGTGCGTGCACATTTGTGTGAGCATAGAATTTCACAAAGAGGTGTATAGGCTTTCATATGTATTAAAAATGCCTGATTCGTTATGAACCAGCCTTTTAGTCTACCAGGTACAGACTATTAAATTCCATCAGAGCAGCAAGTTTAATGAGATGGGAAGCATGACTGAATGCTGCTCAATATTTTATTGGGTGTGTGTAAATAGACACATGTATCACACAGTTAGAGTGCCTGGTACACACATGACTGCCCCCGGAGGACACACAGTCACTGGGACCGTCAGACCATCAATGCGGTGGGATATGCGACAGCAGCCTCACGGTGACCTGCTTTACCCCACTGCACACCTGCACGCTCCCAGAGGAGGCACTGTCTTCAAGCCTGATATGAACGCTCCTTCCCCCAGGACCGTGCCAAGACACCCCGGTCAGCATTGTTCCCCTCCGCTGACCTCCCACAGCGCCTCAGGGCACATCCCACACAGATAGCCCTTCTGTTTTCATCCTTTACTTTAGATGATGTAGATGATAGCATTTTACGCTAACATGGCTGACTATTCATCACTGCCAGGCTCCAAGGTGCTCCTGCAGAGACTCTCTGCTGTGACTTCGGCCAATGGATTTTGGGCCGGTTGAGAAGGCCTTGGTAAGCCTGGTTTGGTCTTCCGTGTGACCCATGCTTAATTCCTTCCTGTTTTAACCCCAGTTTACTAAATATCAACTTTCTTATCTGCAGTGGGTAAATAATCCCACCAATCTGGGATTGGCTGTGACGTCACCATGGCGGCATTGCTGCGGATACGAATGGCTGGGCTAATTGAATGGCGTGGCCCGTTCAGCCTGTCGTAATTAAACAAGCAGGTCATGCGTGAAATGGCAGAAGACTAAAGGGGGAACGAGAGGGAACCAATGGCCTCTGCCCACCCCCACTGGGTGGAAATACAGCTCACACACTCACACTTACAACGACCCCCACCCTTCAACCCAAGAACCTTGCAGTCATTTTCAGGCTTAGTTTTAGTTTTGCTTATTCAGTGTCTTTGCTTGGCAGACATCCTATGGAAAGCTATTTGCTCAGATTAGAGTTTTATTCATTCATAAATCTGCAGCTTTGCTAAGACAGGTTTAAGTACCAGGGATTGTGCCTGGGGCTGTTTTGGTAAAGCTTTAGTCCCGCTTACTGCTGAAGCTTTAAGTTTTATATCCCCCCCCCCCCCCCCAAGACCACACACACACACCCACACACAGAAACACTCACACAATCACATGCATACATGTGTGCAAACAAATAACATACATTTATACGCAAATGCAGCACACACTGTCAGGATCCGTCCCTGCCTGTGTCTTGTTCAGTTAATATGTTCTCTTTGCCTATATTCCCAGTATCTCCTTATTTTCGAATCTGCAGTGTTGGTAATAACCCTCACCCGCGTCTTGTTACTCTAGTTTTCAGTGTTTGGTTCATTGGATATGGCCTGCACCTGTCCCTTGTCTAGCCCTCGTCTCTTATGTATTGAATTACCTGCCCTTATTCTGTTCCTCAGATGATCTTACTGCTTGTTCCTGTGCTGTTGCTGTGTTTGTTCCTGTATTGCTTCCAGTATTAGTTCTTGTTTTCTGGCTGCATGTGTTTAGATCACTTGTGGTTCCCTTTTTTCTTTCTTTTGAGTTAAGCTTCGATAAAGTCTTTTGTTTTTTTGTAAGCCATGATGTAGCTTGTCTGTCACTCTGCCATGCCGTACTGTGACACACGCATGCACACAAATGCGACACACGCATGCACACAAATGTGACACACGCATGCACACAAATGCGACACACGCATGCATAAGGACACACGTGCACATGGCACCCTGTAGTTCAGTGTTCAGCACCCAGACACAATGTGATCACACTGGGAGGAGAATCAGTCTGATCCCCCCCCCCCCCAAATGCTCGTCCTCTGTGTCGCCAGGTAACACCCCCCCCCAACCTTCACTGTCACATGGTGTGAAACTCATAGTCTTGGCTGAACAACAAAAGTCTGGCGATTTTTTTTGTGTGCAAATTTAACATGGTATGCCTAAAAGCTTTTGGGATTGTAAAAGTTTGTTAGAATAGATATCAAAAGGAGTAATAAATCTACTGTAATGGGAAGCATAAAGTGAAATCTGGGTTAAGGCAGCATAAAGAATAACTATAGGTATAAAATCTGACATGACATCAGCGCTGAATCACCTCCATATTAAATATGACCCCAACCAACAGAAAGGAACTTTAATTCTCCGGAAGGAGGTAACATTTATTTCCAGCGTTTTGTGTCAAGAAGTGAGAAACATTTCCATTAAGATTCAGCCGGGGTAAATGAGTAGGATGTAGGAGCTCTGGCTCATTACAGAGGCTCATCTCTCTGAGCTAACTATCAAAGCTATGCCAAGCCAAATCAGCGACTGCACGATGCACACACACCTGCTCGCGTGGACGCGTCACTGACATGCTGCTTTCCCCCTAAGGCTCAGCTTCATGCAGATGGAAAGGTGCCTCCGAGTGGGTTTGTATTCAGAGTTGGACTCATCCTTTCTGGGACAATGTGCCACATTAGTGTGGTCTGGTTTGGTGTCCAAAGCTTGGACACATAGGAATTGACCTGCTCAGCTGCTCACCTGATGTCAAAAAGTCATTAATGTTATTTATTAATGCAATTAAGTCACAAATTGATTTTTTTGTATCTTTTTGATGATCACTCCATCCATCCATCCATCCATCCATCCATCCCTCTATTATACCCGTTTATTTAGTACCAGGCTGTGATCAGACAATCGCAGGAAGCGCAGGCACAGCCTGAGTGGGATGCCAGTCCGCCCTATGGCAGCGTTTCTACGTGGCCAGTTCATTTCAAATGCCAACAAACTGAACAGACGAATCCTTATGATTAAAACTAAACTTTGAGCGTGTTTAAACTGCTAACCCTCTGCCTCCACCCTCATAGTCTTTCATTCCCGTAGCTTGGGGAGATTTCACACCATGAGACCAATTTGACTGAAAAACCCCAAACACACTCTGCTTCCTAAGAGCCCCATATTGGCCTGCAGGTGTGAAATAGCACGGTTTTGTCCTCAGAAGAGCTTAAACTCTTTCCTTGTTCCAAATCCCCGCTTTAATAACGTTATGGCAAAATCTGAAGATGGCATATGTTCATTCCTGATAGATTCTTCTACTGGAGCTGCACTCCTCCTCTCCCTCTCACTCTCTCTTTCTCTCCCTCTCTCTTTCACTTAATCTGGCCAGAAGAGTTTAATTTGCTGCCCACTTACACAATTCATAGAAGTACATCTTTCGAGACAACACTTTGCTAACTTTGCAGCATTCTCATTCGGGAGCCTTCACACACAGCAGCTAAAGTCGCACTCTTTCCCATCTCAGTCTGCCTCCATCTTCTGCCCTGAGTTCAGTTTCTGTGTCTCTCTGCACAGGTGACATAATTAAATCCACAAAACCACTGGGTATCTTTCTACATATATCACGAAAACCAATATCTGTATCTCAGACAGAAATCATGAAACTTGGAGAGTCGAGACCTTGTATTATAAATTCAGAACCAGATATCACTCTAAACATAATTTAGATACATTACGCTCAATATAAGTGCAAGGATTTATCAGTGCAAATTTTCTTAATGCACATTAATAATTCAAATCAATTATAATTACATGAGGAGAAACTCATGGCAGCGTTCAGATATATATATATTTTTAGCTTCTTGGTATTTAAAACACATCAGCATATGTGTTTGTCTTGGAGACGGTTTTGCTGCGAACTCAGAATGCTGAAGTTTAAAAGTGCTATCTGGGCAGGTTCAGAGGGCTAGCCCTTCCAGCATGTGGAACTATTTACATACAGAGCCCATCAATTATTGATGAGGCGATAATGAATGATTTATACGAAAGCCAATCAAGACACGCTGTCACTAAGCTTCACCTGTGCTTCATTATGCATTTATAAGCCAAGGACATGCTGTTATTGTTTACAGCTAGTGCCGTGAAAAAGACGTGATGGTTATTTTCTCAGGCTTTAAGATATCGTGCTGGGGCCAAGCTGCAGAAGCAGACAGGGAGCGGTGGGCATACAAGGACAAGCCCTGAAGGACATCCATTCACTGAAGTCCAGTCGGCAGAAGGAGGCGTCTCAGAGACAGTGGGACAGCAGGGGGCAGCTGTTGGCACTGTCACCCTGTGCCAGGAGTGCCTCATAATCGCAAGGGGTCAGTGGCGGTGAGCAGCTCTGAAGGGGAGCTGGATGATGAAGACAAAACTGAACGGTTGCTCCACTTACAGCAATCATGCTACAGTTGGCGATTCAGGCAGCAAGGGCCAGGCTGGCTCCTAGTGCAGAAAGGCAGGCAGGATGCTTGAAGAGAGGCCTCATCTAGCCCGATCATTTATTTCTACTTGGGGTCATTGTGGGCGTGGCTCTGCGGTCACTGCTGCGGTCACTGCTGCGGTCACATGCTGCGGTCACATGCTGCGGTCACATGCTGGGCAGCTGGTCACTGGTCCTGAATTTTGACAGGAGACAGCAGCCCAAGTCGCCGCACTGAGCGCACATCCACACACGAGAGTCAGTTTGTGTGTCCATTGCATACAGTATCAAAACAGGGTCAAAACAGATGCGTTTTGCTGTAATGAACTGACTAGACTGAGATTATTTAAAGAACAAAGCTTGGTATTAAGGCACTTAAAGTACACTGAAGATGCCTTTGTCATATGGGCTTTGGCTGTTAAACTGATAACACGAGAGAGAATATAAATTCTGTTTGCGTGGATGGGGGTATGAACTGATTTAGAAAGTTTAAACACGTCACTTAATGAAAGGTACTGACCTCATGAAGGATATATGTAATGCAATGATGAAGACCATGACATGACAGTAATTACTGGAAAATTGTTAATTTCCTTCAGTTTTCATCTTTGGCAGGCTAGGGGGACTTAATGGGCAGAAGGCAGCAAGAGCGCTGCTGTAAATGTGGGGCATTTGCGTTAGTCCTGTGGGGAAAAACATCAGTCAGTCATACATGGAAGAGTAGCTAGTAGCTAAAATAAATGGTCAGCTTACATGGGTCATCCTTATTATTATTATTATTATTATTATTATTATTATTATTATTATTATTATTATTATTATTCATAGTAGTAGTAGTAATAGTAGTAATAGTAGTGGTATTAGTAGCAGTGGTGTAGTTATGCACTAATTTAGTTAAAACAATGTGATTTATGAGAATAGGCTGCGTTTCTTTCAAATAATATGAGGAATGTTGGATAATTTGGCAACTCTGTCTCATTATCGGATTACGCACAGTGATATAAAAAATGACCCGGCGTGAACTAACCCACATTAAATAGGTGTTGCTTGATAACGGATTATATGCACTTTACTTGCAAGAAACATATTAGCTATGGCTGCACATCTGTAATTAAAAATGTGAATATGAGCAATTACACGCTCTAGTGGACATTCAGTGTGTGTGTCTGAGTGTAAAATACCAGCTCTTGTTTTGCTCTGATGTCATGTTGAATAGTGGAACGAGTGCCGATTTGCTATAGCACACACACCACCAGTCACTATCAGACCCACTGACTCTGCTTACTTTTGCTTCTGTCTTTAAACTCTCTAATTTGCCTGGATTTGCTGCTTGGCTGAACTCAGTCCTATTGATTTTCATGAAGGGATAATTTACTGGACACATGTCTAAAATTCCAACAAAGTCAGTACCCATTATTATGGAAGAATACCCTAAGACCCAAATGGCTGTTAAGACATTTCCATAATAATTTGAATGCTTTGAATTCAGCGCAGGGCTACGTGGTGAGGCAGTGGTTAGCACTGTAGCCTTACACCTGTGGCAGCAGGGTTTGAGTGTCTGCCCTGGCTCCAAGTCATCGTGGGGTTTATTCTGGTTCTCCTGTGTCCCCCTACAGTCCATAGACATGCTGCGGTGAGTTGGAGTTACCAAATTGTCCATAGGTGTGAAATGTTTGTGTGCCCTGCAGTGGTTTGGCGACCCATCCTGGGTGATTCCTTGCCTTGTGCCCGTAGCTTCTACAATAGGCTCAATAGCACAAATGGGTAGAGAAAATGGATGGATAGTTCAGCAAACTCTTACTACGTATATATTTTTCTTTGAAATTCATAGAGAATATGTGGAAAGGCCTCTCCCAGCTCAACATGTGAATCTTGGTCAGTGGAAAATATCTACAGACGAAGTTCAGCAGAAGAAGTTTGACCAGGGTGCTGAGGGATAGGGGAGGAGAGGACAGGAGAGCGGTGTTGAGCTCCAGCCAGGGTCACTCAGTGGATAGCATCCTCGACGAGCGAGTGCCGCGGTGCCCGGCTAGCCTGCCTCCGTCCCACCTGCCTGAGCCGTCACACACGCGGCACGCGGCGCAGCTAGGCGGGGTGGGGCCGGGCCGGGCCGGGCCGTCGCCAGCATGGTCATTAGCGAGCTTCCTCGGCGCCATCCCACACATGCAATTGTCGGCGTCTGTTTCGGCGATAAGCACAGTGGAGCCAGC
The DNA here is from genome assembly GCA_026781145.1 of Hippopotamyrus pictus. Lineage (NCBI taxonomy): Eukaryota > Metazoa > Chordata > Actinopteri > Osteoglossiformes > Mormyridae > Hippopotamyrus > Hippopotamyrus pictus. The sequence continues at coordinate 20,516,426 of JAODLC010000015.1, read as the reverse complement.
TGACATATCCTGGGGGTGTTTCAAAGAAGACGAGGCGTCCTTATCGAGAGTTAACAGCGGGGAAGAGATTGATGCCCAGGGTTTCGTATGGACTGAGGCAGACCCAAGAGCAAGGTCATGGAAACAGCGCTGCAAGCCAAGTTTTGGCTTCTCTGATCCACGCGGTGCTGCATGAATGGGAGTGTTATGTTGAGATCCACAGCCCAGGCTCCTTGTAGCGCAGCACTAAGGAGCGAGCGCTGCCTCAATTCATTAGAAGGGGAGTCTGACGCAAAATACAATAAAACTGCCGCCATTCATCTTCTCTGTCCTGTGATGCAGTGTTTTGAACCCTGGAGTGCCATCCCAGAGTGCTATGGTGCACGGGCTGGGCCAGAGTCACGTGGTTCAGCGTCAGGCCGTCGCGCCACAGCGTTTAAACCCTCACGTGTGGAGGATCAGCCTGAGGATCAGCCTGCGAATAGCTCCGTAACCAGCCACAAGTAGCACTTTGTCAAGGGAACGCAGGTCGCTCTACGGATGTTTGCCGACGGATTTGGAAAGTAGAGCTCGTCATCATAGCGGGAGGGTGAATTAACACCTGGGGGGTGTGAAAGAAAAGCAGCCCTTGCTGAGACATGGGGTAGAGGGGGGGCTCCATGGGGACAATCTTTCAAACAAACACTCGAATACACATGCACTTATATATTAATGTGAGGCATGCTAACAAAACCGTAACACAACAATCAGCTCGTGGAGTATTGCGGAGAACCCCCAAGAAAAAGCATGTGACAGGGGTGGTGTCTGGGTGTAAAGGAAACAAAACCACAGTCACCCCATGGGTGCAGAAGGCAAAATCCATCATGTCGCTTCAGCTCACAGTTTACAAGATTTCCTTTGTGAGAACAAATCAAATGGAAACAGGAAAAAAAAATGAAAAGCCAATACTTTAGGTGAAGGTAGGCCCAGCTGACCTTAAAGATGTTGTTCTGTCTTCAACTTGTCCACTGTCTGCTTATTGAAAGTCTGAATTGATTAGCACATCAGCCACAGGAGAGCGTCTGCAGGACTTAACAGAGCTGTGTGGGTTTGTGCAAGGAGACCTGCTGTCCATGGTGCTGAAATCTAGCCGGAAAGATGCAGAAGAAACGGCAGAATCTGCTAATCTAACCCTGGGTCCATCACTCACACGCAGGCATTCTCATAACTAATGCACAGACATATAGAGTAATTAATTCAGTGCATGCCTACAAAGACACAGGCACACACCTGCAGCCAAGACGGACCACACTCCCCACACACAGAGCAGACTGTCACAGGGATATGATGGACTGATGCAGCGATTCCACAGACAATAGCTGGGGAAATCTTACAAGAAGGCATCACCCAGGGGAATCTCACCAACCTCATCTCCCTGTCTCCCTCTTCCGGAATATCAATCCCACCATCTGTGCCCCTCAGCGCACATCCATAGCCTGCCTGCAGTTAATTCTCAGGGCAAGGCCATGCATTGGTGACATATCAACAACTGTCCACGGTATCTTTTTATTTTGGCTGGGGGGCCACATTATTGTACTAAAGCACTGTCTCACACTGACAACAGGAAATCACACAGGAGAAAACAAATGTGTTCCTGTATGGTGATGATCCTATATGCATACATAT
>JAODLC010000015.1:20491645-20514748 GCA_026781145.1 Hippopotamyrus pictus | reverse complement strand
GTGTGTACATATGCAGGTCCCATAGTAAATCTGAGCCTCGCGAATGTGTACGTCCTTTGGGAGCATGCTTGCGCGTGTGTGAGTAATGAGAGTGTGACGGTGTGTGCGTGTGCGTGTGCTGGCGCACGCCTCCGAGCGCATGGGCAGGCTGCTCAGCTGCTCCCTTTGAAGCTCGCTGGGCCGATCTTCTCACCAAGCCTGGAGCCCGCCATCATCTCCCACTCACATGCCACGGAGACAGGTGAGATGATGGAGGAGAGTTATGAAACTGGGACAAGCTGATGGGGCTTCTTCTCCAGCAAGTCAGATGCAGTTGTTCTTCTTCAACAGGCCTCAAATATATTGACCTGTTCCATTAAACCCGCCAGTGTTTTTCCCAGATTGTGCAGAACTCGAAATAGGCTGCACCGAAATGCTCCAAACTTGCATCAGGGCCCAAAAATAGTTGCATTTCACATTTGTTCCTGTTTTTAATGGCACTAAAAGGGCTTCGTACTGGAGGGGAAGAAAAAAGAATGGGGAACATAAACTGGGAGGGGGAGTGGAGGGGGGGCATTCTGAGCTGGTGCCAGAGGACCGGGGGCCGACGTTCACAAAGCAGCGATTAGCCATGATGAAATGCTCCTCCAGCCTGCCTCAGCGCCATTTTCACCGGCGAGCCTGATCCAAGGACAGCCCAAACCTCGCCGAGAGAGCATCTCGCTAAGCGGCCAGATCCAGCCTCACTTATCTTTATTAAACATATGCATTAGCACAGCCTATTCTTTTTTTCCTACACAAGCAAATGTATCATTTTAAAAAGAAATCAGAGCCATTACAAGAGAAGGGAACTCACTGAAATGGAACAACTTTCTTCATTACTAAGCAAAATCTGGGATTTTCTTTTCAGGAGGGAGCTCTTGGATTATTTTAAAGTAAATGACACAGTAATAGATGTAATTAGCACTATAAAGTCAGGAAGAGTCACGTGGAAATGAAAATGAATGCAGATTTCCATGTCCTGAATTGCCGCTGTCATATTCTTATTACATTTCCAAAAAGTCTGTAAGAAGGTTAAGCAGCCTTTATTTTTGCAGATTGGGTTCTTGGAATTGGAGGATTAGCAATTTCTGATGCTAAATGAACTCTGTCTATTGACGTGTAATAATCCATCTAAACAATGTGTGGAGCATTATCCAGGGTCTCCTATTTCTGCCTCTCATATACTAATGCCCCTCTCCCCCCAAATGAAAGCTCATACCACTTGGGTGTTACCCATGGAGTTCACATAGAGATTACTATTACTATATTTGGATATGATATCTGTAGAAGAAAATGCATGTCATAAGGACAGATCAAGAACATGTCTTAACTCCAGCTGGGTCATATGGTTCGTCTTTGGTTCTCCTACAGCCGAGCCACAAAAGAACCATCTCATGGGATCCAATCAGACGGCAGAGACAAGTGACCAGGGAAAGACTCTGCCAGCCTCTTCTTGTGCCAGCTTGACGTATGGGGGCCTGATGATTGAGCACTTCCCTATATAGAAGGGACTCCATTTTCCAAAGAGGTTGCATGAGCAATTAGAGGAGAATCTGATGCTCGGTGAATGATCTGAGAACATTTAAGTGGCCTCTGCGAGCACAACATGGCACAATGAGAGCCCATCTTGTGGGGGGAGGGAGAGAGCGAGAGGGAGCCGTGGAAGCGGACGGCGGCTGATCCGCCAAACTGTGCTAGAGATTCATTTGATTGAAAGGCTTCCCCGTTTTTTCTCTTGATAAGGAGTTTATTTGCTTGGTGATGCCCACAGGGTATGTTTATCTTTGGCAGCTTGCTGCTTTTGTTTGTGCTTAAACAGAGTGTTCAATGCATTATTCCTGAACGATAAGGGCAGAAAATGACAGCTTACATCAGTTCTAGACGCAGCGTTAGCTGGGACCCATCAGAAAATGTACCCACGTCAACCCTGGGTGACATGGCCTTTTGCAATGCCTCAATCTGGTGGTGGAGCAGCACTTTTACTGGCTGGGACAGTGAATGCTGTTTTATTACCATTTGTTACCTGATATTCCAACCACAAGAGCTGTTCTTTGTATCTCCCCACATATAACATTTCTCTTGCTGTGCTACAGTCATTAGTAGAAACCTAAGAGGGATGACCCAGTAATCATAGCCAAAAGGTATTGTCCTTTGGCCTTCCAGTGACAACCTAAGATTCTTTCCAAGCCCAATTACCTTTGGCACAAAATGCAAATGCAAAGGAAACTCCGACAAGTTCCTCCTCATAGCACTGATCCTGCACTAAGCAGTCCAGCAATACACACCCAGACAACATCCAGAAACCCCAAAACAAATGATTGGCTTGAAAGAACGGTGAGTATAATTCAGGCATGAGGCTTTACCTTCACTAAGACAAAACTGGGACAAGGATAAAAACCCCAAATTCTTGTTAATGGATGGATTGTGCCAGAGGAGCAACTATCTCTCCAAACCAACGGTCTCATCCATGCAGCATCTCCAGTAATCCTGAACACTGACGATCAAACACCGTCTTCCTCTAGCGTTCCACTCTTAAGACACCGCCTCTCTTTTCAGGGCTTGTTGCCCTGTTTCCCTCCAAAACATAAACTCCTTCCTTTCCTCCACCTTTCTGCTCAGATCCCTCAGATAGATCAAGCTGAAGATGAGTAAGGGCCCAAAAGGAGACAAAACTGAAGAGCAGTCAGGGAAACCCTGGGGCTTTACACGCACGTCGATTTAACCACAGACAACAAAATAATCGATGTATTTTTTCTTGCTGAGTTTGAGGTATAAGGAGGGATAAAGGGTGACAGCTCTTCATTTGTGATGTAAGAATCATGTTCACACTCATGATACGTCTGTCAGCATGTTATTTCCTATTATGGCTGTTGTCTGCTTGCTGTTTTTGGTCATATCTTCAGTACTGCACACTGTACACCCCTGAGAAGAGACCATCCATCCAGGCATCATGGAGGGGAAGTGTGTGAATATGGGGCTTGTCTTCTGCCCAGAAGGCAGCAAACTCATTGTTCGTGTCCGTGTCAGGACGTCCATCTGGATGTCAAATCAACGAATCCCTCGCCTCAAGGCATGTCCTTTTCCACAAGGGGATTGGTGTTTACACAAAGGTCCTTAATTCATTTTGGACTCCAAAGTGAATTCCATTTACTTAATAATATATAAGGTTAATTATGTCCCAATGGACAGTAACTGGTTAGGAGGTGTAGATGTGTGTGTATACGGTTTACAAAAAAAAAAAATCAAAACTTTTCTTTTTAAACTTTGTTTATACACTCTGTGGCTCTTTATTCGGACCAACTAGCTCAACATCTGTTAGGACCTACGAGAACCACTTCAAGGGCAGATGAGTTGTGCGTTCAGAGACGCCTTTCTGCACATGACTGCTGCACTGCACTGTTATTTTTGCACTTGTTGCCTTCCTGTTATATTTAACAAGTCTGGCCATTCTACTCTGAACTCTCTCATTAAAATCCGGGGAGAGTGGCTGTTTCTGAGGTGCTGAAACCGCTACAACAATCATACCTCAGGGGGCGAGACTGTCTTCCCCAGCATGGCCTAACGCTGCCTTTGCTTTCTCGGGCCCCAACAATAGTGAGCTCAGGCAACAACGTCCTGAAAGAACCGCCACCTGCAGTCAGTCCTGCCAAGGACCTGTGTCTGCCTGCTATCCCCTAAATTGGCAACCACTGTCCCTTGTTTACCACCAGGGGTATTCACCAACATCCTCAGCTCCAATGCCTCCCAGCCTGCCATACCCACCTTGAATGCTGTATGTGCCACATGATTGGCTGTTTGCAGGAGCAGGCGTATCTAATAAATTGGCCATTGAGTATATGATTTGCTATTCATACACTGATGTACATTTCAATTGTTTTCACTGTCATCATCATGGTGAGACTGCTCACACTCCTGCTCACTCCGCTCGCACACATTCTCTGCTCACTCCGCTCGCACCCGTTCTCTACTCACTCCTCTCGCACGCATTCTCTGCTCACTCCTCTCGCACACATTCTCTGCTCACTCCACTCGCACCCATTCTCTACTCACTCCTCTTGCACACATTCTCTGCTCACTCCTCTCGCAAACATTCTCCTGCTCACTCCTCTCGCACACATTCTCTGCTCACTCCGCTCGCACCCATTCTCTGCTTACTCCCAGAGTTACTCCCCTCATTCCCTGTAGGATTTCACTACAAAGAGACCACAGCACAGCTCCCCATAGCTGTGACAGACCACCTGGGATTCTCGGCTAATCGCCAGCGAGGCCTTTCTGAGCTTAGGCCTGAGAAAGTCTTGGCATTAGATGGCTTTACTTCAGCGCAGAGAAAAAGAACCTGTCATTCAGATCAACTGCCGATCGATCCCCCACAAACAGCCCAGAACCACATGCAATGTTTTCATGGAGCTGCGTGGAAAGGTAGCGGCACGTTAATGGAAATATCGTCTATGTTTGTGAGACGTTACAGTGCCTTGGCAAACTCACCGTGCTGCCTGAACCCATATGCCACTATTTCCATCCTCTTCTCTGAACCAGAGCAAACTGTGCGTGGACTCTTGGATTTTATCATTAACAGGTTTATTAACATTTCATCAGCCCATGTTTTCCTGAGCAATCGCCGTAGAGACAAAGGTAATTTCCGAAGCATCGCTCTCCAAACATGGCCACATGAAGCGCCGTCTGTGTGAACTGCTAATTCCCTTGTGGGGAAGGTCATTTCAACCTTTGCAGCACTGGTGCCCATGAAATAAACAAAATGTAATTATTATTTAACATCTGCATCCATTAACTGGTATCAAAGTACACAGTTCCAAAGCCTGTACATTTTTTTCCTGTTATGTTTTGGGTTTTTTTCCAGGAGAAATTAAACCATTTATATAGGAGCACATTTTTGTCACCTTGCACACCATATGTTTGAGAACGTGGTAGTCTTGGCCTGGTGAGGCACGACCATCTGATTTTGGATGCTTTGTACCATGATAAATGGTGCCCTTGGCCCATGTCCCCTTTTGAAAGCCCTTTCTTTGAGCTGACGTTCTGGAGAACATGGGAGAATGGCATGCATGGCTGATTTCCTACATCTGTAATTACACCATCACATCAGAGAATGACTAATGTGCCTTTTTTGTGTTGTAATGACTGGAGCAGCGATGAAGGCCTTTCACTAACAGCTTGAAAGCCTTTTCCAGATGGGCACACCTGGGTAACTGTAAGAGCCAGCTGTGCCGCTAGGAAAACTTTATGTGTGACCTCACCTTGCCATTGCTGGCTTGACCGTCACCTGGGCTTGTGACTCCACTTTCATTCTATCCTCAAAAAATGAACAGCAAAACTGTGACAGCTGTCCCCCTGCTGTTTTCGATTTCCAATAAAATAACTGGCTTTCTACAGCCATTACAGCACGAAAACGGAATCGGAGTGCTGAGATCTCAAACTTTAAGTAGGATAAGGATTTTAATTAGTATGGATAATTCTTATACAATAGCCACTCTGACTAAATAGATCTGGAAACATTAGTCCTCTGGCTTTCAAACAAGCCAATGGGGAACTTTTTTAATAGTTAAGTGGAGTGAAAAGCATAAATTTTCCTTCACTCTGGCAGATTTTTTTCTAGTACTCTGCTGTGGAGATGCATTTCTCGCAGAAAACTACAGCTGATGAAAATGTATTTATTTGCAAAATAACTACAAAAATGGCATAAGAATTGTCTCTTTTTTTGGATGAAATGAAGTTAAGTAGGCAGTTGACCTGAATCCACTCAAGCGTTCAGTCCTTGCTATTTGTCCTCTTTGAATTAGAAGCACAAACACTGTAGACACATAAGCACAACTACTGGCCTTGTGGCACTTTAATATGTTTTATTTTAGTTCTGTTGAACAAACTGTTCACACAGCCACCGATTCCCAAATATCCTATTCACATATCGGCTCCTACCCCCCCATCCTCAATGAGCATCTCTTGTGACCCTGGTGTTGTACTGTCTACAGTTCAAGACAGGTCTTAGGAAAATGGCGGATCAGTCATCGTGAGCGAGTGTGTGATTGAATGTGTGTGCTCCTGATCGCCATGACATGTAAGGGCTTTTCTCCACCTTGACTTACTCTCTAAGCTTCAAGAGGTTTGGTCAAGACCACTGCAAACTTATTTGAATAGATGGATATTGATCATTAAATGGTGAAAGCCTGGAATAAACTTCCCATAATTCACTGGGAGGTTCACATCAATATGTGGGTGTGTGTGTGTATGCGCTGGGTGGATTATTGGGCATGTGTATACATTATGGAATAGGTTCAAGCACAGAAAATACAGATATTAAACATAAAAAGCTCTGAGGAAGCTGGGAAAATACATATCTAAAATGAATGTGTGCTACACATAATTTGAAAAGCCTGTTCAAAGAGGTATGTTATAAAGAATATTTTATCCCTTTACTCTGAAAGTTCTATCTGGAAAGAAAATGTCTCCTCCCTTTTGGCCGGGCACTACACACAAAACGAGTGTGTCTTTCTGATTATTTTTTCTGGGTTTACCATTATGTGGGCTTGACGGTTTGGAGGGCTAGGGGGCATTTCCCTCATGCAGAGTGTGATTGGGACGGTGCTATGCTTTATTTAAAGTCCCCCTACAGCAAGCAGGGATTACAGATCAGGGGTCACCCTGAAGCCGGAGAGCTGTGTGCTCCGCTGTGATGGGCACTGAACAGCCGTCGTTTAGGTGAAGAACATCAGTTCACCCGCTCTGCTGTGGCTCCATTGTTACCCATTTTACCCATAAGGTGAATTTGATCTGTGGCCACAATCCCAAGAGCACTTTCCTCAGCAGAATGCGCGATGCCCCCTCCCTGTAATTTACAGATTCAGCCCCCACCCATCGCCACCCATCAGTATGAGGGATGCCATTGTCCCTTCAAGCCGGGTATACCTGAATCGCTTCAGAGAGGCCGTCAGACCTATTTAATCAGAGAGAAGTGTCCAGCGAGCAGCTAGATGATGTTATTCCTGCGTGTGCCATGTCTCCTCCACAGGCCGCAGACTGCATTTCTGAACCCAGCTGAGACCCCACCAGGCGCCCCTGCGATCGGGGCCGGGAGAGTTCAGCAATGTGGCCACATGGTGGTCACATGATGGTCACATAATGGTCACATGATGGTCAGTGGACACACACTGCTTATGGCTGCCTAAACAATGCCCTTTAGCTGATGATGTCACAAGTCAATTAATGATGATACTCTTACTTTTAGCTTCACAGAACACAAACTTACTTTTATAAACTTCCAAAAATACCCCAGTTTTATATTATATTATATTATATTGTATTATATTATATTATATTATATTATATTACAGCTTATTGTATACTATATGCAGATAAATACAATGGCTTCTTGCCGAAGTTACATAACTTGACAATACACCACTATTGTACACGTCTCACACATTAACTGCCCATCCAGGCAGTTAATTCCTGGACAGAAAAACAAAGCCAGTTATTAAAATGCAGTTATATGTGAATCCAGGAGGACAGTTTCCTTTAGAGCCACATTTCACAGCTAGTGCTAGCAGGACCTGCTGACATTTATCTACCAAGCCTTGGAAAACTGAGCAATAAAATTTAAAATTTTAAATCGCAGCTGCCAAGCACAAGCATCCTGGTCCAGATTTCGCTAAACAGGAAAGACATTTGTTTTTATGTGGACACTTTTATGGCCTGTTTTCTCTGTGATATTTCACACTCTGGGAGATTATGACACATATTCCGTCACCTGTGAGTTCGTGACAGTCAGAGGTCCTGTCACTTACTCTGATCTGGATCACTTGTGTGTTTGTTACTAGACCTCTGTTAAAAAAGACTCAACAAGGGAGAGGGTTGATAAAATGCATTACTGGCTCATATGTATCATTGGCAGAAGTCCACCAGACTTTATTTTATTTGGGAAGAGGAGCTGCCCCATAGCATTGTGGGATATACTGTCACATCAGGCCAACTGTGGACATAAGATTTCACGGGTGGCCTATCAGCAAGCTGTGGGTCATGCAGAGGTATAAAATGTACCTATTGACCGAGTTTACTTTTGCTGCATAACTGTAAAAAGAGCAGCGTGATGGGGACATTACAGTGAATGAGGACAGACCTCCTTTATAGAGAAGCCAGCAGATTCTGAGGTAATTATAACACCTGTCCAGCTGGGTGCTGCTATTGCCGACTTTTAGTTTGAACTGGGCAGAAAGAGGGAGCAAGGTGTGATGCTTATGCAGGGTTCAGAACTGCAAAAAGAAATATTTGCATAAATATGGAGATTTAAAAGCAGTAATTCCTGATAAACGGCTCTCGACGGGACTGTGGGTATAACCATGTGGCAGGTGGATGGGCAGTCACACTGGGGGAGCCCTTTCTGCATATACAGCCACTACGCAGGCGAGCACAGCGCAGCACGTAAAAGGGGAAAGAGTGAAGCGCCCTTTTGGTGACAATGAGAAAGACATTAACCTTGGTGTGTGAGTCAGGAAGCAAGATATGATGAGATGGGCGTCAATGTGATGGTCTGGGGTTTATTGGGCTCAGGAGCTCACAGAAGGCATGACTTTGTACCTTCAGACACAATCCAGGGACACAACCACAACCACTGAGCCTTTCCTCCAAGATGGCCGCTCCCCTTTCCCTTCTCACAAGAGTTTAAATCATAGCTAACATGAGCATTTATCCATGATGCCATATAATGGCATACAATATTGGTTAACAAAATGCGGTACCTTGGGATTTGGGTGCACAGAAAGTCACAGCACGTTAAGGATGAAACACAACGATAGCTGCGAGCAACTTCAGCAAGCAAAATTTCAAAGTTCCTAGGAGAGAATTAGCATTTCTCCCTTGGGGTAGGAAGGGAGGGCTGAGGAAAAAAAAAAAGAAAAATGTCAAGAGAAGCCTTTGGATTTCTCCGGAAGCGGCTTCTTTCAGTCCAAGGTTCTTTTCAAAGTTCAATGTTATAGAAGGTTATGGATGCCATAAAATCAATTCTGACTAGAGATAAAAGAAAGAGAAATGTAATTCTGTTGTGATCAAAGTGTTCGACTTTTTTTCTGTTCCTCTTTCACGAGGCATGTCAATTTGCTGAAATTTCATTCTTGTATTATTTATCTGAGAGGAAGACAATACTAGACGCTTAGAGGGCCTGTCTGTTTGTGCTGACTGCAATATTGCCGGGCGATTTCACGCGCATTGTGGTAGGGTTTTGGCTGGCATTTAAAACCACCGCATGGCTGACTCGCCCCCTCTCTCTGTGAGGTTAGTACCAGTCGCTTAGGGGCGCATCAAAAAAATAAAAATTGACTACGAAGTGACACAGAAGCAGAAGCACCGTCCGCTCAGGCACCTCAGAAGACAACCTCTACTCCTCCACGCTCTGCTGTCCCTTCGATCAGCCGCTGCCTCAAGGTCAGAAGCAACCTTGTGAAGCAGGTGTGCTCCACGGCAAGCGGGAAGACTCCGCTTCGGAGGATTCCCAGACGGGAGCAGATGTGTGGTGATTGCCGTCAACATGCGAGGCGCAGCGGGCTGACAGAGGCCTAATCAGCACATTGTAACTCACTGTTTAATCAGCTGCTGGGGCTGAGGTAGGTAAACCCACAAAATTACCCGTTATTAGAAATCATTTCCTCCTTGAAATAATGACATTTACGAGTCCCATTTCTTACATTTCCCAAAATATGGATTTTAAAAATAACACAAATATGATGGGAATTAAAACAGATTAGAACAGATCATATTTCCCATGAGAGACATTTAATCAATGTTAAATGGATATTAGAGCTTTGCATTTGGCCTAGAGAGCTTCGGAAAGTTGTACCACCATAAACTAGCCACCACTGCCATGGCTGGTTTCTCCGTTTCTCATCTCCATGATAGGCTTTGTTTTTCCCCTTATTAACCCAATGATACTTTCTTCCATCTCTCTGCTCATGCAAGCCCACTAAACAGTAGCTGTCAAATCCAAACTGACAACTAAAAGACTGGCATCCTTTTGGTTATTTGGTTATACTTACTTTATGTACGGTAACTTAAACCCAGCAGAGAAATACAGTTATATCTGGCCAGCTTTAGCACCTGTAGCTGCAACAGGAGACTCGGTCTTTGCAGGAGTGACCATGACCAAAGAGGGTGACTGCGTCAAATCGCCCTGCGGAGCAGCAAGCTAGCGGTCAGAGGCAGTGACCGAGGCTGGGTCACGTGACCACACGAGATGACTCGCTTCGATCTCAGCGGCCCTTTTAAAAGCTTAGCATCGCGATGGGCCGGGTCAGCCAGTCTCTGGAGAGCCTTTTTACAGGAGGGCGCAGCGGAGCGTGAACGGTGAACCCACTAGAGGGCAGCCCCACCCTCGCACCCCCCCCCCCCGCCGTAAACGTGCAGGTCAGAACAGTTAATGGGTTCTGATGAAAAGGGAGTGTTTCCCACACACATGGCTTCACACACACACACACACACACAATAACCCTGGGTGTGCAGTTATGCATCCTTTTTCATCCTGCTTGATGGTCGAGCCAAAAAGGCTGGGGGCAGGGGGGGGCTGGGCAGGGGGGAACATGAAGGAGGCTGACCAGGTGCGAGAGACAGAAATGTCACCTTGTAAAAGGCAATCACAACCGCAGATACACAGCCTGCCGAACGACAGCGGGCCACAGAGATGAAAGCACCTACCACATTTTACCAACAATTACCGTCCTCCTCCTGAAAGGCTGTCACATCGACCCACCTTCCTGGCACTAGGCTTGATGTGTTTACCTTAATGTGTGCTGTGTGTGCTGCTTTTTCTTCACCATCAATATAGAAATATAAAACCAAAATGGGTTAGTAATGCCATGCAGGGATCAGCAGTAAGTCTAGTTGTATTTATTACGTTTTATTTTTTACTGCAGAGTAACCAGTCGGCTTGAGGACAGATTAATGTGCTGCTTTGTTTTTGGTGGGGAGGAGTACAAAGGTGGTTCACAGACATGAGAAAATGCATTATGGATGACCAACAAAAATACAGCATTTCAACAGGGATCGGGAAATGAACACAAGTACTTCCCAATAAGTGATCAGGGAAATAGCTAAGAAAAGTGGGGCTCAGGTGACACAAACCTATGAGGTCACCGGACCCCTCTTCCTGTCTGTGGCCCCTCTTTCTCCTCCAGGAAGAATTACTGACATCAGCAATGTCAAATATGACAGCACAGATCAGACCTGTCATTTCTACAGCTTTATTACATAATACGAGCAGGGATCATGCCACCTAATATTTAAAAAGCCAGTAATGTCCCTGCATTGACTGCAGTTATGAACAAATGGCTCATAAACATGCAATTCATGACTGGAATTCCCATGAACTGCTTTCGGATATAAAGAACAGACATGCGGGTTGTTTTGCCTGTGGACAGACAACAGCGGAGGGCTGAGGAATTCTGTCCTTCTGCGGCAAACTCTCAGGTCGTCCTGGATCGATGGTCTGCCTTCGAGCCACTCCCACCCTAAGGAGAAAGGAAGGGGGGGTGCCTTCCTCAAAGCACTGAGGGCTCCGGCCCTGCCACGTGTGCACCCCTGCTCACACTCTTGTGCAGCAGGTGTTCTGAGACACACTGGGGCAACACACCCTGCAGCTGCTTAAGCTGCTCAAATTTTAAAAAGCATTTAGCTGCATAAATCTGAATCTGACGAGTCATGCATTTCAGAAGGACATTAATATATCTCAACATTCCATTTCTAAATCCTTTTCACTCTTTATTGATGTGACACTTCCCCTCACATGAGTGTTTATAAAAAATGGGAGCTGATCCAGGGTCAGTTACGATGTAGCAGCTTACGCTTACACGAGGAGTGACTGTCTCGGAGGGGGTTTGGGGGGCATTGGATCATATGCACATTCTGCCTGCTCTCCGCTGTTTTTTCTTTTCAAAGGAGCTGATCTAAATGAGCTATTTTTATTCAGATGTAATCAACAAAGTACTGAGAGACAAAGCCTGGCTCATGCATTTCTGAGCATGAGTTGCTGCATTTGATACATGTACTAACATGCTTCAAGCTTACCTGTGTTAGATTTCCATCCATCCATCCATCCATCCATCCATCCATCCATCCATCCATCCATCTATCCATCCATCCATCTTCCAACACCTTATCCAGTACAGTGTCGTGTGGGCTGGAGCCTATCAGCAGTTACTATGACAACTGTATATACTGTAATACATCCATCCATCCATCCATCCATCCATCCATCCATCACCATTTGTCTGATGCAAGAAGACCCTACCCTAGAATGCATAGGTTGGCCACACCCGGAACTCCATTCCAGCCAATCACAGGGCATGTACAGTATTCGCTCACATACACTGTTATACACTGTGGGAATTTGCATAGGGACTGCAGGAGAGAACCACAGACGGTGCAGAGAGGAAGGAAAAGTCACCGACACACGGCTTAGGCTCAAAGCCACGAGCCTGGAGGTGCGAGGCCACCATGCAGGAGCATGCTCCATATTGTGTCCAGGGCAGGGTCACTGTGATGCTGGAGCCCAGTGCAGGATGTGCCAGGTACCAGGTGGCAGGGCTTCCCGGACACACACTCACACAGAACATAAGTGCCTGTAAAATATACGAAGTGACAGGAGAATATAATTTTGCAAGTTACCTGCGTGTTGGTAATTCCTTATTTGAATCTAGAATATTTAAATATATTGCAATTGTATAATTGCTTTCAGAATGATATTTTGCTTATACAAAAAGTAGTGGTTTAACGTACTCATTAATTCTAGGATGCATTTCATAGCTAACAAAAAAAATACTTGACATGTGTGCATGTGTATCTGTATGTGTGTGTGTATGTGTGTGTGTGTGTGTGGGGGGGGGGGGGGGGGGTTGAATAAAAATGTCCCCGAAGTGCAGTAAAACCTGAAACTTCCCTAATTTGGGGGACAGTTTTCAGGTCCCCATTTGGATAACCTCAATTAAAAAAAAAAAAAAAAACTGTGAATGCAATCAAAAACTAGAAATCTTGTGTTTTGTTTGGTTACTTATGGTTAAGGTTCAGGCTGGGTGGTGGTTAAGGGTGTCATGAGCGGGTTTTCCCATAGAAATGACTGGAAGGGGTGGGCACCATCTGAGCTGGAGTCCTGCTTCAGTCCCATGGATGGGTGACATCGCAAATGGGACATACGACCTGTATCATCGTGGATGCAGCCTTCAGTGCCGCCCGGCACAGCCCAACATGGAGAAAAGACTTTGGCCGCCCCTCGGAAGCCAACATGGATAGTGGACTCATTGATGGACCTTGTCTTCATTCTTAATCCCAGCATATACCTCTCTTCTAGCAAGCATGTCCACTCCTTTCTGTTGTCTGTATTGTTAGCATGCCCAGGGGGGGTTTGGCGGCCAGTTGACCTTGGACCCAGGTTTTTTTTTTCCCTACTTAGGAGTTTTTGGTTCCTCTCCTCCGTTGTCTTCTGGCTTTCTTCTTTCTTTGTTCAGTTACTTTCCTTCCTTCTTTCCCATTCTGTATCTCCCTCTACTTTTGTTGTATGTATCACAACACAACCCTGAAAAGCGCTTTGGGATAACTATGTTGTGAAAGGCGCTATATAAAAATAAATTGAATTGAATCGAATATTTAGATAGGTATGCCAATGTGTGTTAGCAATAATAGATAGATAGATAGATAGATAGATAGATAGATAGATAGATAGATAGATAGATAGATAGATAGATTACTTTATTGTCATTGTCATAAAACAACAATAATAACAACAACAATAATAATAACAATGTACAGTAGTTCTTTCGATGTAATTTTTTAAGCTTTGACACTATCCACCCTCTCTGCTTCTTAATTGGTGGAGATGGGCAGGTTGTCCTGTCATTGGTGGAGATGGGCAGGATGTCCCTTCATTGGTGGATATGGGCAGGATGTCCCTTCATTGGTGGAGATGGGTAGGATGTCCCTTCATTGGTGGAGATGGGCAGGATTTCTCTTCAGTCCTTCCAACATGAGTATAGTCTTGATGTCTTTGTGCGGACGGTACGTTGATATTCCTGATATTCTGGTAACACGGTATAAAAAAAGAGCTGAGCCCCAAGGGAATCAGGTAAATTATGATCTGATGCATTTTCCTCTATGCACTGATAATTGGATTGTGCCCCTGGGCCCTGGGTTGTGCCCCCCCCCCCCCACACACACACACACAGCTCTGTTCTGTATGCTGTGAACTGAGCATGAACTGAAATGACCTCCCTCTGATCAGCAGCTTGGTGACTGGAGGGGAGGGCTGATACTCTTTGGGGCCAGGTGGGAGAGATCATGCAATCATAGCAAACATATGTCCCTTAAGAGGGGCAGAGAGTATCTGAATTGCAGAGGGATGAAGGGTCAGCAGCCATATTTGACTGTCTCTCTGGGATCGGCTTTTGCTGTCTGCCCGCCGCCGCTGCCTTTCCGAAGCACAGCGAAACACAAACGTCGTGGAAGCCCTCCGGCCTCTTGCTGAGAATGCCTGATGAATGTTCCCTCGTCCGAACAGCCTCTCAAATCGGCACGTCGCTGCATAAGCGCAGGGAAACCACATGGCAAAGCAGGCCCTCTGCCACAACGGATCTGCTTTTCGGATTAAGCCCGTGGTTTGAGCCCCGTGCGCCTCTCTGTCAAACAACGCAGGCGCCTGCAGGGGAAACTCCAGGCCGACAGCCTACCCAGAGTGCTCACAGTTTAGCTTGGGTTTTTACTCATTCTCTTTGATCAGTTTAACTAGCCTATCATTCTTCCGCCTGAATGGATACCTATACACTGTTCAGAACATCAATCAAAGCATTAATCGGTTCTGCCCCAGGGAACAGAATGGCAAGCCTCTGGGGGTGGAACCTCTCCCACTTTCCTTGCCTCTTATACTCACCCCATGACTGCGGTATCACCGGATCATGCCCTTATGACCAATACTGCCCCATAGTGTTGACCGGAAAGGCTGTCCTGTCACCTGGGGTTTGCTCATTTTTTTCTCCATGTACATCAAAGTCAGCAGCTCCGTTAACATTTACGGCAAAGTTTTGCAGTCCAGCATCAAGTTCACCAGAAAAGGCGTCCATCCTCTGCCAGTCATGGAGGCTGGACGTAATGTGGTGGGACAGATCACTGTGCCGTTTATTAAATCAGCGACCGTGTTTGGCTCGCAGCGACCAAAGCAACAGAGTGACATTAACACTGTGTGACGAGCGAAGCTGAAACAGAAAGAAAAGGCTTCCCAGCCACTTAGCAGGACCCTGAACTTCAGACTTAACACACAATTCAGCTCGGGTGCAACTCATCTTGGGGGGGCGGGGACTATAACCCTCTGGGTGAGGATTCTGTTCTTGTGATTGGATGGTCACCTGTCAAATCTTATAGCTGCAACAGTGATGTCACTGTGGGCCCTTGACTAAGGCCCTTAACCGCATTTTTTCTAGGGATTGCCTCATCCTGATCTCTGATCCTCACTTGTATGATGCTTTGGACAAATTTGTCTGCTAAATAAAATTTCTGAGCGCACCTGTCTTCCTTCACAGGGACACATTTGCTAACAAAAGCTGAAGTTCCCATTAGTAAATCTATGGTAGTAAAGATTATAACACAGGTAAACCCAGAATCTTCGGCCAAGTACAACAAAAACATCTATCAATCCATTTTCTGTACCAGCTTGTCCTGTTCAGGGTCGCAGGGGGTCTGGAGCCTGTCCCAGAGTTTACAGGCACATGGCAGGAATCAACCAGGATGGGGCGCCAAGCCATCACAGGGCACAAGGCGGGGAACAACCCAGGATGGGGCGCCAAGCCATCACAGGGAACAAGACGGGGAACAACCCAGGATGGGGCGCCAAGCCATCACAGGGAACAAGACGGGGAACAACTCAGGATGGGGCGCCAAGCCATCACAGGGAACAAGACGGGGAACAACCCAGGATGGGGCGCCAAGCGATCACAGGGCACAAGACGGGGAACAACCCAGGATGGGGCGCCAAGCCATCACAGGGCACACTCACACACCATTCACTCACACATCTACAGCCAATTCACCTCAGCATGTTTTTGGACTGTGAGGGAAACTGGAGTACCCAGAGGAGAACATGAAACTCCACACACACATCAAAAGCAACCAACCAACAATATATTCAATATCCAGGTATTAAATGAGCCTTTGTTATTATTAGTTGCTATAACTTTGCATGACATTAATACGCAGTGATCTGCCGATCAGAGAGTGATGCATCATCTATGAGAGGCTGAGTCTCACCTTACTGTGGACGCACAAACAATAAGTTCATGCAGCTTCTTAACAATGCTAACTGCTTTTGTTCACTCATTTGACACGATTGGCCTGTTTTTTTTTTTTTTTTTGCTTTTAATTACCTGTTAACTGATTTAACATCCGAGTTAATCATTTGTTAATTAACAAGGTGTCCCTATTATTTCTCAAAGAACAATAACACGTTTCTGTTTATTATAACTCTGTTCATTCAATGAATCTTTCCTTATGAATCAGTTCATGCATTTAAAAACTGTCTTTTTGTGATTTTGCTGTTTGAGTTTGTTAAAAATTGTTTAATAATTCTAACTAAAAATGCCACAAGTGAATGCACATGTTATTGGCTCTCTAAATGATGAATAATATGACCAATAACTAGGAAAAAAAAATCATTGAATTGACAGGAAAACATTTTTTTTTCATGCAGCTGCCTTTACCTGTTCTTGAGGAAACTCTGCTGGAAAACATAATAAGTAACAATAAATGTCTTCAAGGTTCTGTTAAAATTTTATGTGTTGATATTTTAGCTTTTCTGTGTATTTCACTGGACAGCATCATCACCTCGTACCAGCAGGATTGGGGGTCTAAATTTCAGCAGTATCTTAGCATTGTGCCCATGATCAAAGGTTACTGATTCAAATCCCAAGGCTTGCAGAGTGATGTCAGAATTGGTGACTGTCTAACTCTGCCTTCTTAATTGTGTGACGCTTTGGATGAAAGCATCAGTTGTATAACTGCAGTGTAAATGCACCTCACGCCTGCTCTTCACTTATGGAGTTTGCATGAGATCTCCACATCTTGTGTGGGCTTCCCCTGCATACCTTGGTTTCCTCCCTTAAACACTAGATGTAGATTCTGTTCCGTGTTTGTTGTTTACGCCAGGAGATGGACTGACATGCTCTCCTGCCTCATTAACAGTGCTAATTTTATGTCTTCTAACGTAAATAGATATATGAATGAGATAAAGAGAGACTAAATATTTACATGTGGTTGTGGTGTCTTCTCTCTCTCTCTCTCTCTCGTCCCCCTCCCCCACTGAGGTGAATGCCATTGCGGAGCAGTCTGGGGGTTGCCACTACAGCAAAGTGATAATAAACCCCACACTGACACAAAAGCAGTTGCGACAAATGGAGAGTGAAAAGTCCTAATGAAACTTTACACAAAAACACTTTTCTAAAATTAAAGCTTGCTTTGAATTTACTAAGCAGTCATTTGTTCCAGTATAAACCTCATATTTGTAAAGCTTAATTTTGTTCCCTTGAATTAGTTTTGACAAGCAGTGCAATTCAATTAAGTTAAATGTTAACTTTTTTGCAGTCTGGAAAGTTAAAGGATTTTTTTCTTCCTCCAATAGATTTTTTTAATATGATTTAATCATGGGAGAAAGTGTTGAAATATCCTGTCACATAATGTTCTTCTTGCTGCGTGATAGGACATTTCATTCTTGAGAGAAGTTCTACAAAGCCATCGGCAACACAGACAAGTCCCCGCACGATGACAGGAATGGACTTTCATCTGATGTCAGGAAATGATCTGCCTCTGAGCTGGTGGGGGAGCAGCTAAACGCTGCTGCTCCTCGGATCAGCGGACGCCTTTCACTGGATGGGCGGTCACCTGCGAATACCCGGCCGTTTGACTCGTATCCGAGGCGCCAGGCGCTTTGAAGCTTGGCGTGTTCAGGCAGGGCTATGCTTCTGTGAGGTTGTTTGTCTGCCAAACACTCTTCCTTAGCAGGGAAAGTTTAGCCGTGGCTAAATCAAGCCCGAGGAACCCTCTAGACTAACGCAGTCACATGCCCACATCTTTGTCTGGTTGAGGTGGGCATTCTCTGGTACGGTAAATGCAAATGAATGGGCAAAGCTCAGAGGTGGACATGTGTCTTAGACAGGTCTTAATTTTCCTGTAAGATGGGAAAAAGACCTACAATGTTTCCTAAACTAGCCTCACCCTATGTGCCTGTAAGAAGGAATTAAAAAAAAAAAAAAGATGTTGAAACATTTATTGGGTCCAATTAAGGGATTTAATGGAATGAGATTTCAAACGATTGGAAAGGGATATGAGGCCCCTGATTTGAAATGGCCCTGGGGCGGAGGTATAATTTAAGATTATGAATTAGCAATTCAGTGAGAAGCTTAATTTAAAGTCTGTATGTGTTTTTAAGAACTAAAAAAATTGCCTTGGTCGTGAATAGAACCTTAAAAATGCATAATAGAACATAATTTATTATTTTATTGAATGTCTGTGAAGATATTTCTGCAGCATTTCTCTCATACCCAATAGTGTAGCAGCATAAAAATCATTTGTATTTTAAAAGTCATAGTAATATGTGTATGAAAAATTGGGCCAGTTTTATTAATGTAGATGACCTTTGACAGCAGCATTCCAGGTCACTATATTTGAAATTAAGCAATGCAAATAAACAAAGGTGTCAAGCTAAAATTACACTCACAGAGGGGAGCAGAGAAGGAAAAATGTGAAACTGGATACTGCAAATTTAGTGTATGGTTACCGTCTAAATGAATCATGGTGCCTCGGGACCGTTGAACACAGAACACAGTAGATAGAGACGCATGGCATTTCCCTATTTCGACAAAGCTGTGTCTCATAATGGTTACTTTTGGCTGAATGCGATGAGATCACATGTGCACTCCTGATAATCATACACTTAACTGTCACACTATCGACAATCACACTCTCAACAATCGCACACTCTACGGCCACACTTTTGATATTCACTCTCCTGATAATCACACTCCAAACAATCATACTCTCAACAATCACACTTCCAAAAATCACTCTCCCAGGGATCACATACTCAGCAATCACACCCCAGTGGCCTGTCCTACGAAGCAGGGTTACTCGCTTATTGGGGTGACTTGTCGGATTTAAGGTGCTCTGGGCAAAATGTAAGTGAACGAATATGAAGTTAATTTAAACTGTGGTACCTTAAATCCGACAAGTTACCCCGATAAGCCAGTAACCCCGCCTCGTAGTACAGGTCACTAATGATCATTTTTCCAACAATCACACTTTCAATATTGACACTCCTGACGATCACACTTCCCACAATCACCCAGCTGAGGGATGATTTTTCTTTTGGGCATCAGAAATCAAATTAGTCGCTAATGAGATTCGTCATCCAGCAATAGAGATCTTACACCCAACAATTGTTATATTGCACCTAAACAGTTTGGGAAGACAGTCCTGGTTTGGAACTACATCAGGAATGTAGTAGTAGAGCCTCCCTTTCTGTTTATTTTTTTCCATGAAAAAATAAACATCAGTTAATTATGTTCCTGCAAATCAATTCTTCTTCTACTTGCAGACCTTTCTCAGCCCAGAGACGTCACTGCCCACGCACGCTCCATCACCTGCCATGCCACAAATTAAAGCTTCCAAATGATACAGTTAAATAAGAAATGTTCTACAAAAGCCTCCTAGCTATCTCTGTCATTACCGGTGTCTCCATCATTTCACGTTCCCCAGTCCACCATTCGTTCATTTGTCCATTCCTGCCCTCTGATCATCCCATATCTGCTACTCTTTCATTTAATCTCATTATTTTGTCTCTCGTCCTTTGTTCGACATCCATCACGCACGCTTGTCTATCAGTGATGACTTTGCCTCTCTTTTTGACATCTGTGATTCATGGTAACTTGCTGATATTTGTTATCGCCACCAACGTGCGGAACCTGAAGCAGCACTTCGTTTCCATGGGGATTCTACTGAACTAGAGTTGCACAACTCGCTTGAGAACTCTGTGTCTCGGCTAGTCTGAGGACTCGCCGTCACAAACAAACGGCCGAATCACTCGCTATAATTGGCTTACTCACGCACGTAATTCACGCCCTGTAGCCCTGAGATCATTAGTCAACTTTATTGAAATACTGAATTTAGAAGATAAAAGAAAAAAAACAGGTTCACCCCAAATAGGATGTCAGTTCATCGCAGTGCACACTCATGTACAATCATGAACTATGGGCAATGGCAGACATATGCGTTAACTTACATGCTTGTATTTCCAACTAATGGAGAAAAGTCAGACAACCCAAAGGAGAACATGCAAAGCCACACATACAGAGCAGAGATGTGATTTGAACCTTCAACCACTGAGCCACCATGACCCCCAAAATGAGAAGCAGACACATCAAGCTTGCTTAGTGATTCAGTAGACATCTGTTATTGTATTTACCAGCTCAATGTTATCGCACACACATTTTTTTGAATGTCTCACTCTCCTGACTTGATATTATTGCCATTGTTCTTTGTAGGCATGATTAAATCCCCCATGTTTAGACACAGCTCTATATTGTTAAATACTTTCAGAGATACTTTTGCAAGCTGCACACCAGACCAGGCTCTCTTGAATTGTTCCTGAAAATCCTATTTATATGACATCAAGATGGATGGATTCATGTCCTCTGTTTGAAGCTTTAGCTGAGTAGGTGGGGACTGCAGAGAAAAGGATGCAGACATTCACTATAGTACAGATGGGCAATCGCTAACATTCACCTTGCGAGTTTAGATATAAGGGTTGTGTGGCTGCATTGCCTCACCTGTCTCTACATGTGATTGGTAGATTTGGGAGGGACCCCTGGTTGTGCTTGGTAGATGTGGGAGGGACCCCTGGATGTGATTGGTAGATGTGGGAGGGACCCCTGGATGTGATTGGTAGATGTGGGAGGGACCCCTGCATGTGATTGGTAGATGTTGGAGGGACCCCTTGGTGACGGGTGCAGACTGACATGAACTCTTATTTAACCTGATGAGAAATGCACCTGTACTCATATTATGATAAAGAGAGCTGAAGAGAAGGATGCTGAAAATAATCAAGAGAAAAGCTCTTAATGCAATAAAAAACAGAGAGGCACTGAGCAAGCGGAAATCATCTGTGCTGTGTTATGCTGGTAAAATAACAAAAATATGGAAAATGAGATGCATTTCTAAAAAGGCCAAACCAGGCTGCATGGTCAGGCTTGTAGGAGTTAATATGGTCGCCTCTTAGTCTACAGTCAGCACCTGCATTTCATAAGAGGCCAGATTTCCTAACTGAGAGTGAGTCTGTTTGGCCTGTGTTTCTATGTGTCTGTCTGTACAGGTGCCTTAGCGCTGAAAAAGGAAACCGGGTATAAATGTCCCCAACAGCACTTTCATAGATTTACGTGACAAACTGCTAGTACTGCTATGTTCTTATGTTCTTATGTACCCAGCAAAACGGTACCAGTGGCCTCCTTCTGCACTCGGCCTGTTGTGAGGGAAGCTGAGCCTGTTCATGTATCTGAGCTTATTGTTCTGCCCCATCCAATCGCCAGTGGCTCGCTGCTTAAAACCTCTGGTCCCTAATGAGTAATAAAGTCATATTTGTTTGTAAAGCACATGCTGTTCAAGACAATGCTGCAGAATAAACATCTGCAGTGAATAACATTAAAATCAACCTGCAAAGCCAAAGTTTTCACCTTGGATAAAGGTGTGAGGAATATAGAGGAATGTAGAACTTAATAATAATAATAATAATAATAATATTATTATTTATTATTATTTTTTCAGTTATTAAGCTGATGACGGAAGGAGGAAAGAGAACTGTTAGCAGCTGCCTGAGATTCAGGCTGCTCATGCTTTGAGGTGTATTGTGACTGCCCTCTACTGTCCACTGTGATGAATTACATAGAGAGCCTTTAAACAGCCGGCAGACAAAGCTCAGAGTGGGATGCTCATCATTCCCAGGGGGCACAAGGCCATGGCCACCCATGTGACCTTCAGTCACTTTTCCCCAGTCATCCTGCAGCTCAGATCCTGCAGCATCGTCATACACATTAAGCAGCTCAACGCTGAGGACACTGGTGCGAATCATAAGTATCTGAACCAAATCCTGGATGAACAAAGATATCACAGGAGTAAATTAACATACGTACTGACTTTCATTTTTAGATAATCCATTAGTTTTGGGACAGAAATGAATACAGAGATACTTATGCCTTGTCACGTGTTGCTAATCTGTAATATATATTGCTATTATAATTGTTTCAATAATCAGTCAGCATCGTGCTGCATTCTCACTGGCCAGCTGTGAGTCTTGGTGCCGGGATTTCGGTAGATGTGTTCGGTCATCTCGAGGAGGCAGCATGGAGCCTCCCGAGGTGACTGCAGGCTCCGCCCCCCACCCACTAACCACACACAGGAAGGGCATCCTTAGTCAGGCTCCAGGACACGTCTGCAGGTTCATCCTCAACCGAGGAATGCAAATACCTCATATCCTCATCCCTGACTGAGGTAATACGATCCTGGAAAATTGCTAGTCTTTACCTCTGCCGAGGCAATGCGTCCAGGGTCATCGATAGGGATGCCAGGATGGGCGTGTCAACAGGAAACATGGCCGTGGCAGAGCGATCTGGCCGGAGGGCTGTTCGCAGCACAGACGGCTGGGCCGTCAACTCCATCCTATCCACTAATATCGGGGCTGTCGGGCTCGGAAGACTAATGAATCAGCCGGTGCCAATTGGCTGCAAATAAGATGACATGTAAAATGAGTCAGTGCCCAAGATATATAGGAATATTTGAAGAAAATAGATGGATGAAGGCAGCAAACATTCTAAATTACATAAAAACAAGGCATTCTTTGTGCCTCAAGAATCTGCCTCTGGAGTTTACTGTTTACTGTAAAGTATACTGTTTACCTCTGCCTGCACCAGTCTGCCCCTGCATTGAGTCTGAAATTTTCAACCCCTGAAATTTTCAACCCCTGTATTAGCTTAGTTATATCATCTTGTCGTGTTTGACTCTTCTGCC
>JAODLC010000015.1:20469867-20491545 GCA_026781145.1 Hippopotamyrus pictus | reverse complement strand
CAGAAATGTAAAGCGCATTGAGACAATGTAATGTTGTGATAATGCGCTATATAAATAAAATTGCATTGCATTGCATATTCTGGCGTATACTGTTTACTGTAAAGTACACTGTTTATTCTGGAGTTTACTGTTTACTGTAAAGTACACTGTTTATTCTGGAGTTTACTGTTTACTGTAAAGTACACTGTTTATTCTGGAGTTTACTGTTTCAACCTACGTAAACAACTGTGAGGAATTTGACCGGCGTGGGATGATTAGGAAGTGCCTGCTTAAAGACAGTTTTTGAAAAAGAACCTAATTTAAACAGATCTGCTCTTTGCCGCGCAGATCTTGATGCCCGCCGCCTCGGTGTGACTGCTTCATGGCTGCTACTCTGCTGTTTTCTTCTGGGATCAGAGGAATCAGGAGCGGCTCGCCGCTGCAGAGAAAGCACTTATCTAATCCCTTAGCTCAACTTCAGAAAAGCCCCCAAGACAGCCGAGCGCAGCGCTACTGTAGAGAAAAGAACAAAATCCCCGCCCTCCACGTCTCCACAGCTCCAGTTTCTTCTCAAACTTTAGTTATTGTGGCGGATCACGGGGAAACGGAAAGAGGAGGGAGGGAAGGAGAGGGAGCGAGAATGGAAAGGAAGGAGAAGGTGGTGATGGGGGCGAGGGGAGGATTTTGCTGGACCATCTCTCAGAGGAGCAATCGCACTCCGTCAGCAGATTTGCGGTGGCCCAAGGAGTTCCTCCCTAGCAGATTGCCAAAGAAGATTTACTGCTGAAGGTACCACAGCTGCTGCTTCAAAGAGCCCAGGCTTTTTATATCCGTGGCACTGAGTATCGCCTTGGCCTACATGTCCCAGGCTCCTGGAGGACGCATCAGGCAACTGGCACCAGGAGACTCTGCCCTTTTCTCCGCCGCCGCGCGCTTAAACTCCAGCGGCTCCTCTGATTGCTCCCGAAAGGAAAGTTTGTTTTGTGGTTTATTGCGCTTGCTGGTCCATCGGCTGCCCTGATTGTCGGGCTGCTCCCTCATTTGCACTGGAAGCTGGCTGGCCTCCCATGACCACTCTGACACTGCTGTAAGGCCGCCCCACCGGCAGGAAGGGGCTAAGAAATTTTTTAGACAGCCGGCGCTTAAACATTTAAAATGGAAGGAATCACTTCAAAGGCCAGTCTTCAACGATTTGCGTAGTCCCCTCATTTCAATTAATCTAATGTTTTATGTGCTTACCTAGGCTGAGTTTGGCATAAAATATTGATAAGTGCTTGACGTGAGACAGAGTGTAGCCCTGTGGGGACAGCACATGTCTCATGGTGAATTTAGAGGCTGCAGAGTCAGACACTGCTCTTCGCTGTGTCTGCAAGTTTTCGAAGTAACGGCCTCTTTATTGGGTGTGGACTTATCTGAAGGGTTCAGCGGGGTTTAGTGCACTATTGCTCAATCCTCTACAGAGTCATACTCTGTACCCAGGGGCCCAGCCGCCTGAAAAAGAGGTCTCGGCGCAGTGCATTGTGGGTAATGGCCTGACATGAAACAGTGTCCTGCCTAGGGGGCACCAAGCTGCTTCGTGAAACATTAATTCTCATTTTTCTCCCCCGAAAGTCATCATTATGAAAACAAATGAAGAAACCAATCGAAATAAATTTAAATAAACCCAGTTAAAGACAGTGAAAAGTCAAAAGTACAGATGGTAATATGCAGAAAAACATAATTAATATGAGCCAGTAAAAAACATTCCTTTAACCATCCACTAGTTCATCTTCATCATAGGACCTTATTTGCCGGCTGTGGAATTTTTCCATTTATCTTCTTCTGTTGACACTGAGAGTCTGTAATGTGCAGACACACAGATGCATAAATGATACTTGCTTTTAATGAGCAGCCTGCAAGCTCTGAAAGTCTCCTTTAGGTGCTACTGGTGAAGAAGCTGAGAGGCAGGTCCGGCGTCGCCGCGCTCGCTATCCACGGCCGACCCCCCCGAAGGCGCGCGGCAGACGGCACACAGAGCAGTCGCTCCTGGTGTCCCGGTGTGTCTGACAGGCGAGTGGCGAGGAGGCTAGGCCAGGGAACGCGGCCCGGTAATGAAACACGGGCAGAGGCTGGGCTGGGTACCACTCGCGATGTTGTTTTCCATGCTGGGTACGCACGGGTGAGCAGGGACAGTGGGGGTGAAGGCTACGCACTCCAGAATGATACACAGCACCTCTCCAGCATGTGGGCGAGCACGGCGCGGCGACCTCACTCGTGCGGAAATGAGACATTTCTCTGCATTCCGACTTATCCAGGCTGACGTTAATTGGATTGTTTATTATGCTTGTTATGGTGCCAGACATACAATACGTAGCAGATATACTGTGCTTATTTTTTTATATAAACAAACCGGAGTGTACAAAGTATATCATGATATGCTTTCATCCAAATAAAAACAAAAAAGTAAAGGAAATGTCCAATTGCTTGTGTAAGAATGAGGTGGTCCTTGGTCTAGCTCTTATTCATCAGCTGATCTGATTTTTTTTGTGCTTTATGTGCTGCGATGGCCTGGCCCACGTGTTTTGAGACTCCTGTTAACAGTTTGTGTTCCCTGTTGTCCCAGGGAAATATTTGTTTCATAGAAATTGCTGACAGTTATGATGTCCACAGAATGCAATGCCCCCAGCCAGAGAGAATGCCAGGTTAGTGGTTTGGACAAATCTGAAGTAATTTACAAAATATCCCTCGGATTTTTGTATAACAAAACAACAGCCCATAATCACTGGCATAGCTGTATCCTCAGGCAGAACTCCCCATATGTCCGACTCAGGACTTCCTCCTGGCATCCTAAGGTAACAGATGACAGCCACGTCCCCATCCTGCCACATGGTGGCTCGTGAATCGTTTGTAATGCACTGACAAAATTCGCCAGGTACCACTTAAAGCGCACATAATTACCATAAAATCTGACACCCCTTAATCCCCCTTTTGTAACTGGCACTGACTTACCAACAGTTTCAGTCGTCACTCTCCTCAAACAATTAAAATGTGTTCAGTCCCAGAGTAATCCGGCTTCTGGTTTGTACATTTGGTGAAGCTGCAAAGCATTAGTTTCACATATGAAGTATAATTACACCAAGACTGGAATTTTATAAAGCTGTTGCATTAAGTACAGCCCAGAAAATAGGAATATAGTGGAACGGGAACTGAGTCACGGATAAGAATTCCATGCCACCAACCCATTGCACCAATTACTTATCCAGTGATAACTAATCCCAGTCTCTGGAAGCAAGGAGTTCAGGACTGTTAGTCCACATACCCAGGGAGACAAATAAAGGGAGCAATATGGAGTCAGCAATTCAACTGAAAGCACATTTATGGACAGGGGAGGACATAACCCCAACTGCCACAGGGACTGTCTGGTAAAGAAATATAAGTATAAAATACAACCTAGCGTGGATTGGAACCCACAACCTTTGAGTTGTGAAGCTTTCTCTGCAGCATATTCTAATGTGTTATTTTTTCTGTTCATGCTTTGCATGACTGGACTGACTCTCCCGAGGCTGACACGGGGGTGGGGGGCAGGTCGATTATGGGCCCAGGGAACTGGCCAGCTCTCCCTAAGAACGAACCCCCACCTCAGCATATTCTGCCGTATTCATCCCGGAGGCACTGTTTGCTCCCTAAGGAGACAAGGTGACCTGTGAAATGACCTTGGATGGGAGAGCTTGAAGCTGGGTCTCAGACAGCGTGAAGGAGATGGATACAGAAGGCGATAGAAAACGCTGCCAAACACAGCGAATATTTAAACTTTGAGCAAAAAGGCAGAAGCAGGGGCTCATTTAGCAGCATCTGGAAGGCAGGAGACCCACTACGAAGACTGCAAGCTGATCTAAATGGGTTTGCTACGAGCATTCTGTGGGCAAGAGACCAAAGCAGCTCCCCACAGCCTACCTTCCTGAGACCAAGTCACTAGCATTGGTGGGGCTAGCCGCTGCAGCCATGGGAGCCTTACAAGGTGACCTGCATGCTGCACTCCATGGCAGAAGATGACGTGCTTTGGATACGGCGTGAGCATGTTGACACGTGTCAGTAAAGCAAAAAATAGTTTAGTCTGCCTCCATAGCTGGGGAACTGCAATCAGAGCCAGAATAAGAAGAATTACCCAGAGAGTAGCTGATTAAGTTTGATATCAAAAAGGCTGCAGAGATTGAGGAGCTATATTCAGAGTCACATGTTGACATCCACTCAAATGGGAGCGGGAGTGATACACTGATATCCTTAATTGATGGATTAGAACAGACCGCATCCCTGGAGACTGTCAGATCAAGGGGGGTAAGAGTGAGGGCCGCACACGATAAGAAGAATTAATTGAATGGGAAATTCCCGGGATATTCAAAGGAGATTGGAAGGAGACTAGGCAGCATCCTAGAGAGGGAGAGGAGGAACTGCAGATAGACATTCATTTAAAAATCATCTTTAACAACTTAAGTACTCATGCAAATCAAGGGCTCTTGAGCTGTCAAGGAGACATGCTGAAGGCATTGGGCCAAGGGCAAATCCAAGCTACAGCAACACTGGAGCCACATCCATATTGCTGGCTACTCTGTGAGTCAAAGATGAGGGAATCAGCACAAACTACGAATGCTTCCAGAAGGCTTGTACTTTTGCACGCCAAGCCTGCGATCGCTGAGATGCCGACAGGGAATGCTTCATCTGAACATGGAGAGCACCTTTTGTAGCATAATGAAGGCAGAAGGGAATAAAACTAAGGATTAAAATGGAAAGCGATGCATATTTGTACACAGGCTTTGGATAGTTTGAGTCTGATGTTGGGGAATCCAATGAAGGATTGGCACAGTCACCACAGCCCAGAACAGAGTGATAAATATACAAGACACCTTGACATTCAAACAGAAGACAGGCCCAGAAAAATCTATATCCGGTCAGCACTTTCCCATGGATTTATATCTCCAACAAAACAGTATATCAAATCGAAAGCTCTGGTAATGTTGCACAACTAAATGCACCATTGACATAGAAGAGGAGAGAACAGCACACTTTTCATTATGGCTACATTTCTCATTCTGCTGCCAGGAGTCTTTTTTAACAAAGCTATATGCATTGTTCACTAATGTTACATTTTAGCTGGTGGGGATACGAGTGAAAGAATTGGAGCCTACAGCACTACATAACCTGCATCAATATGTACTGGGCCAAAAAAACAGCAGCTGAGTGGCACTTCCAACATAAATCTCTCATAAATCTGATGGCGACGTTGGTCGAGGGATCACAACTCATCTGGAATGAGGTACCTTATCAGCTTTGCCCTAGAGAGACATTCAATCATAAGAGAGGCCTGTTTTATTTTTAATTCAAGGGGTGTTTGAGTCAGATGAAAAACAAACAGATGTAATATTACCTGAGTACAAAAGCAAAGGGGAGAAAAAGAACATCCAGGTATTTGCAGTAGAATTTTGTTTGTTGTTTGTAAACATAGGGATTGTGCCTGTGTCAATGCGTGCCTCCTCTTTTCAAATGAATAATTGATTGAGGAATTTTGAAAACTGTGCAAAAAATGCAATATCTTCCTCCGTTTGCATGCACACTCACATTCCCATGGATTGGGCTGGTAACTTCTCCATTCTGTTTACACACCATCTCCTAGGCACCTATGATGCTGCTTCAGCAAACCTGCCACATTTTCCTCTCCTCTTTATTATCACATCATTTTCCCTCTTTCCCTTCCTCTCATGCCCTCATCCACACATCATGCAACACATCTAAGACAGTGACAAACTTTAATGACCAAAGCCAAACATTTCAATATCTCTCCGAATCTCACTGGCTCCTAGGTGGGATATGAAGGTCTTGTTATCAACCTATTTTCTCTTTGCCATCTCCTTCCATCAGTCAGCAGAGAGGCAGAAACTCAGTTACAAAACAATGGGATGAATGGATGAACCTACACACAACGCAGCGATGCCAGAATCCCATCTTCCTTTGTTCCGCAGGAACCGAAACCACCTGCACCATCAAATGTTCTGATTCTGGAGGCAAATGAGAGAGTGTTTTTTTGGAGATGTGTAGCGTGCACGGTTACAAAAGAAGCTTTTCTTTACATCTGTGCTACGGGTACTATTCCAGGGGCTTGAAAGAAACTCGCTAATGTGCAAACATTGAAGCACTCGCAGTCTAACACTCGCGGAGAGCTGCATTTGAATTCAGGAACGCTGTGAGCCACAAGAGGCAGAGGGACAGCAATGGGCTGACTTAAACTGACAGTGTGCATCACCATGGCGATTGATCATCTGCCCTGGGCACAACAAATGCCTCACGTAATGAAACTCAGATGACTGGGATTGGATGGATCACCTCATTAGGCTTTAAATAGAGTTTAGCTAAGAGCCTGGATAGGTTTGGGCCAGTGCCAGGAGTTTGCAGGTCATGTGACCTCGTAACAGGAACAGTCTGCTTTGTGATTCTCATTCTTTGCATTCAGTTTATTTTAGAAAAGGCCTTACTACATTTCATGGTGTAAGTCTATTCCACATTTTGAATTTGTTAATAAAGTCATTCTGGTTTCGGTTGCATTTCCACTCTGCTGAAGTTGCTCCCCAGAGACTGCAGCATCGTCCTGCTCAGAGCTCATTCTCCCGCTGAATAGCCTTGGAAATGATCACGAACCCCGGCTGAGACAGTGTTCACATGCAGTGCGATGGCCCCAGACAAAGGGTACCTTTTCTGTGCATATTTTTAAGTGACAAAGCCCAGAAATTACATGAACAACCATTCTGTGGTTGGCGTGGATGGACACTCACATGCGCGCCTGTGTGTGTGTGGATTAGGGTTATGTTACATTGTGGGGACCAAAACCCATTTGGTTTGGATACTTATGGTTAAGGTTAGGGCTGGGTAGGGGTTAGGGTTATAGGTAGGGGTTAGGGGTTAGGGTTAGGGTTAGGGTCGTCATGTTGGGATTAGAGTATTCCCCATAGAAATGAATGGAGGCTCCCCATCCATCTATCCATTTTCCAAACAGCTTATCCTTCTGGGTCACGGGGGGCCCAGAGCCTATCCCGGAAGCTATGGACACGAGGCGGAGAACAACCCAGGATAGGGGCGGGGCAGCCCATCGCCGGACACACTCACACACCATTCACTCACACACGCACACCTACAGGCAATTTAGTAACTCCAATCAGCCTCAGCATGTCTTTGGACTGTGGGGGGAAACCTGGAGGAAACCCCATGATGACCCCATGGGGAGGGGGCATGCAAACTCCTGGAGAGTCCCAACAAAGATATAATTATAAACCTGTGTGTGTGTGTGTATTTCCGTATCTTGTAAAAGCCATTGAAAAAATATATTATTTTATTCCCAAAAGTTTGCTACCTGTATCGTAAATTAATAGAACACCCTTTTACAAACCAGTTTCCAATATACAGTACTGTATGTAAGCGCAATGTTTTTAACAATCCCGTCTGCATTCTTGGCTTGTGTTTGAAAAAGCTTGTATATCACCTTCAGCTTTTTTTAATTTAGTTTTATTTCACAATAAACCTCAAGGCCTACCTCATGTCACTGGGCAAATTGCTTTAGCATTTGCCTCCAAACATGTCAGTTGTTTGTTCCAGTTATAAAGAATAGGTCACATGTGAACTCAATAGGGCGCAGTCACACGTTAGCGCTGCATAGAAAGAGACTTTACCATGGCAAACTGTTCTCATGTTGCTGTTTCACTGAGAACTTCCTGTAAGGTTTGTCACTTGTTTGTACCCCTGCTGTGTTTGAATGTTCTTACGTAAAAAAGCATCTAGAAAACTCCGCTGATTCATAAAGTGGAAAATGCACTTGTTGGTTTTTTATTCTCTGGGAAATTGTTGTGGGTATTGTCAGAGTTAATAGACTCTAAAGCTATACTGAGAATTCTAGCAATATATTCACAAATTAATATTTATTCTTTTTTTGAAACTTTCTGTAATTGTGCGAAGACCTTGTTTTTTTGATGACTATGACTAATCCTCATTACAATTTAAATAAAAATTACAAAAAAACAAAGATATGGGATATTGATTTGCTCCAGCCAAGGTTGTTGGTCTGCGGTTTATCTCACAGCTTGTCTGTTATATGCAGTTAGTCCAAGTTAAAGCCATGTGGCCCGTCACTGCCCCCTGATCTGAGATCTGATGTAGTGTCCCTGGGAAATAGATATCACTTCTTCAGATGGGAGGGTTTGGGCAGTGTCATATAAACGACAAGCCACATTATAGCGTATGGTGCCCGGTTTTGGTGGCTCTCCTTCCTCCTTGTCCGAATGGGTAGCAGGACTGCATGACATGTGGTGAGGCATCTCAGTCTGCTCGACCCATTAAAGTGACCCTTTACATCTGGCTCTGAATTTCAGATCAGCACTGGAGTGAGTCCAGCGTTACCTAACAGATGGAAAAACTTCCTGCAGTTGAAATACGTTGCACAAAATTGAAGCTGATTAAGAAAAATATAAATTTAAAAAATCACATCAGGTATATTCAGAAACCTATTCTTACCTCTATTCCTTTTACAAATATAACCATACATAGTATTTGCAGAAAAACCATCTGTATTAGTAATTAACAACACAGAGAACTGTGTTAACTATATATCAGTTTTGGAAATAGCCTCTAGTAAGGAACGACATATAGAAGACACTCAGTTTTATTACTTTACAAGAAATGTTCAGCAAATTTAAAAGAGCGGTTCCGTTATACATATACAAACCTCTCACCTCATACAGATGCATCCGCCTTGCGATACCGCATCCTGGCCAAGCACACTGTGGGGCCTGACCCTGAGATTACTACAGTATACACCCATCACATCAAAGGCAAGGACGGAGGTGAAGGCAGGCATGGGGAAAACCAAAAGGGGCTTAATTAAATGAAACTACAAGTGGGGCGAAAGGAAATGGGCCACGAGGGATCAAAACAGGGTAAGGAGGATCAGGCGAGAACACAGAACACAGGACAAACTGGGGAGCACATAGAAGCCACAACATCAATCACTGGACTGGGGAGCTTGAGATAGGGAGGTACTATATACAGCACTGACGAGGGAGCAGACAAGAGGCACCTGGGGTGATCCACATCAAGGCTGTAAAGCGAGGTGAGATTAAAGAAGTAACAGGCTCATAATATCCACACAATGGAGAGAATGAGGGGGAAAGAAAGCCGGGTGTGACAACACCCTGGATGGGATGCAGCTTACACACATACTGCTGTCAGCTTATAGAATCCGCATAGCCTAACTGCATGTCTTTGCACTGTGAGAGGAACCTGGAATATTGGGAGGAAACCTACATGGCACTGGGAGAACATGCAAACAGCCCACAATCGGAGCAACACGTGGGAGAGAGTCAGAACCCCACCCTGGCAGCTGTGAGGCAGTAGGGCTGCCCAATGCGCCTCCCCCACACACACCTACCTCTGCCTACTAAAAGCCTTGTCTCTCTGACACATAGGTTCTTTTAATTAAGCTTTACTATGTTGCAAAGACTCTCAAAATTTTAAACGAGTGGGATAAAACGAGGGGGTCTGAAAATGAACAAAATACATTTATTATTATTTTTTAAACCACTGTTTAGACTCCAGACTGGAGTGTTTCTGAATGTCGGGGCTCAGCAGGAAAGCAATAATTTGCATCCTGATGTCGGAGCAGAGTTGCCGGGCCTGGCCTCGGCCTCCCCTTCCTGCTTCCGCACTTCGGAGTGTCCTGCGTGTCTCTGCTGGCTCTCCTCTTCATATCATCATGGGCTATGATTACCATCTGTTCATGGGCAAAACCCTACTGGAGTGGCTTGTCAGCTGATCGCTGCTACAGGCAGATGAAAACCTGGAGGAACGCGCAGGGATGGGGAAACAGGCCACACAGACCCAGACAGACTCCCTCCTTTCGGTGCTAGAATGGACCATTATATGTACTAACCAAACAACTTCATTAGTTATCATTTTTACAGCTCAAACTGTGAGAAGAAAAAACTAAATTATACTGAAATCTGCATAATCAGAAGCTATTATTATGCAAAATTACATAACAGCTTCACAGGTATCACATGTTTGAACCAGTTCAGTACCTAGGGATGTAATTTACTGAAGTATTTACCGCGTGAAGTGCCGCGTGGATCAGCCCCACGGACAGTTACGGCATGGCCGCACTTTGCCAGAGCCGCATGGATCAGCACCACGGACAGTTACGGCGTGGATCAGCACCACGGACAGTTACGGCGTGGACGCTCTTTGCCAGAGCCGCGTGGATCAGCACCACGGACAGTTACGGCGTGACGGCACCACAGTGATTCCAAGGGGGATAATGTGAACCTATGTGTCAGGCACTACCTTTTACAAATCATGTAAAAGCAAAAGCACATTTCTGAGTTCACTCACTTTCCACTTACCATTGACTATACCGACACTCATCCTTTCATCCCTGCATCCTTGGCTGAGAGTGGAATGTGAAGAGGTATATTTAAATCCAACACTCAGTGAAGTTGATTCCTATCTGCATTTAGCTCCAGGAAGAGTGTGCCATTATGTCTAATATGAATGACCACATCGTGGCATTTCTTGGGTGAGACATCTGTAAAAAAATGTTGGCCATAACTTTCATCGGCGCTATGAGTAGGCCATTACCGAGATTCTTCTGAAGCAAGCATTTCTGGGGGTTTAGTTATGCAAGATAACTGGCATTATATGTGATTTCCAGACATTTAATGCATGCAGCACCAAAATGTCCAACACCGACCCCATAGTAGGCTGTGATCTTTATCGTATTTATTTGGAGGGAAGCTTCTGTACAGAGGCGCACTTAGACCTTCCATGCATTTTTAAACTGAGACTTATTACCAGAAGCCCCACTTAGAATGGCAATTAGATGGCAGAGTATGGGGAGAGAGAAATGATC
Source organism: Hippopotamyrus pictus (assembly GCA_026781145.1). NCBI lineage: Eukaryota > Metazoa > Chordata > Actinopteri > Osteoglossiformes > Mormyridae > Hippopotamyrus > Hippopotamyrus pictus. The sequence continues at coordinate 20,480,648 of JAODLC010000015.1, read as the reverse complement.
AAATTTGGTATGCAGAGAGGTAGCCAAAGTTAATGGACTTTAAAATCGACAGAGTGCATTGAATTACTCATTAACGTGGTCCTTAGCCTTGCGATGTAGATTTTATTTTAAAGGTCAGTCCAAATGTCAACATAAAATTGTAAATAAAAGACACATTCATACTAGACATGCTGTGGTCTGCTCTCTGAATGATGGCAGGTTGGAAAGGCTGTGATTCAGGTGAGCTTTAATAGCTCTGTGGGTGGAGGTGAATCTGCCATGTGACAGTGGAGGGTGGCCATCATATGTGACAGTGGAGGGTGGCCTTCATTAATGACGGAAAGGGAGTGTAAACATGCACACAGGATGTGTTTACATGGAGTGTGACAGGACGCATAACCAGAGCAGCCCCTTAAAACCCCTGCTGGCCAGACACTAATCAGAAGGAATGGAGAAGTGGGATTCAATGCAAAGAAGCTTCATTTCCATCAGGAAGCAGGGAAGTCGTCTGCTGCTTACATATACGAGACACACATCTGATGGTGAAGATGAGGAGGATTACCAGAACCACAACAACGACAATGCAGCAACAACAACAACAACAACAACAATAATAATAATAATAATAATAATAACAATAATAATAATAACAACAACAACAACAACAACAACAATAATAATAATAATAATAATAATAGGGCAGGGTTGCCTCCAGCGTTGGGTTAATAAAAAATAAGAAAAGAAAAAAAATATTTTGTTAAAGTGAAATAAGATACTAAAATAAAATAAAAAAGCTGAATGGTCAGGTGTCAGTACATTTATGCAAATAGTCTATGTGCCATGTGATGGACAAGCCTCTCATCCCAGGGGGCTCCCTGTCCTGCTCAAGCCCCATGGCTGGAGAATAAGCAGATGATGATGATGATGAAGCACCTAACACCAATTGCACATGGGGGCTACTGGTGATGCACGCGGCAACAAGGCGGCCTCCTCGCGGCCTTGGACTGGTACGGAGCGGCAACGAGGCGGCCTCCTCGCGGCCTTGGACTGGTACGGAGCGGCAGCTCAGTCAGGCTCCAAAGGCCCAAAGCACATACAGTTTGGGACTCCTGGAGAGGTCACCATATCTCAAGATACCATGTTCAGATATTCGTTTTCATGTTTAAATCACCACGTTACTGTTTCAACCCTCCGTTCCTCTTCTTAAATGTCAGCGGTAGCAAATCCTGCAGGATGTTTTGAGGAGGATCAAAATGAAAACGATTAGGGAGCTTAATAAAATCGTCATTGTTAATGACACCAAAGGAATGAGTAACAAAGCAAAAAGCCTGTTAATGTAATTCAGTTCATGCCTTGCAGGCCAACTTTACATGTGCTTCCACGTTCTGGCAGCATGTCTCAGAACCACTATGTGGACTTTTTCCCTTGTCACCAAAAAAGAAAATGTTTTTATTTATTTCTTTTGCATTTCAAAAACACTGAAATTCCTTTCCTGCTCCTGGGACCCATTCGCTCCACAGCACAGGCCAAAAAGCCTGCGGATAGACAGTTTTGGTCTTTGAGGTGAATGTTTGTCCAATGGAGAGCGAGTTAATGGCAGATGTGAAGACCTGCCACAGCGCTTCAGCGTAAGAACCTTCCACATCCTGAGCACAATATCATCGCTTCATGTGACGCCTGAGGAAATGCCCCAAGACCATAGCCACTCTACTCAGGTGGACAGGATGATTTTACTTGTGAGTTGCCTGTCTGTGTGTGAGTCAGGGCAGGAGATAAACATTCACTTCACCTTTATGGTTCCCTCAGATATACAGTAGCAACAAAATACATCCCCTTAAAAACCACAACCAACAGTTTCATTTACAATGAACAGGGCACAAGATTTTGAGGGAAACTGATTATAAAATGGGAGAAAGCTGCAATTTTCAAAGAGATTGCTATTAAATGTCCTTTGAAGAAGATTGTTTTTAAAAGAGCTGTGTCAGACTCATAAAAAGGCAGAGAACAGTCCTCTGTCATCATTTTCGCAGAAGGAAGGTTCTAGAGATGTGAAATGGGTTAGGGGAAGACAAGGCCCTGTGTGTATTCAGAGCACCGGCCCAGTATAACAATTATCCCTGTAAAGCGGGAGCCATTTTCAGAATTGCTGCTTTAAAAATAAATGCTGAGCATTTGCTGTTCCAACACTCAGGGCAGAATCCCCGCAGCTTTCTGAAACGCCATTCTGCTCATAATGCCATTCTCTTCTTCCCTTCAGACCCTGATGTGGCTTACACAGCCTTGTCTGTGAATGGGCTGGGGAGATAGCTATTGTCTATGGATTTTAAAAGTAAGACAAAGGCGAGCACTGGCCCCCACCCCAGTTGCCGCCCCCTGCACCCACAGCCATAAAGACAGCAGTTTGATTTAATTTGAGCAAATTGAAGTTTCCCGGGCATGTCCTTGGAAGATACAGACAGCAACGCTCTGGCTGTTTAATTGAGTCAGGGTGTCTCCAGGTATGATAAATCTGATCCGATAGAGGCTTCTTTCCTTTTAAAGTTTATCGCATTTGCCATAAGTTAGGGGCAAGGTAAACATGGTTGCGCATTAAGGCATAGTGACAGGAAATTACACCTTTTAATGCTGGAATGCTAAGTATAGATACCGTCACAAAGGGGTACATCCATGTTATATAACTAGCATATACATCAAGACATGGATAGAGGAAGTGTGACAATTATTTATTACCATCAAGCCATTTTTAAACAGAACTTCTCCAAGAGATTGTTAACATTTTGACATTCAGTTTGAAATGATCATTGCAGTTGGATTCAAGAAGCATCGCATTCAATTCTTTTTCACATCACAAACACCACAGAAACTGTGTTCAAAGAGCACTGTGTTCCGCAATAACAAACTCTGAGGGTGGTGATCAATGCCCACATCCTTACACTTGACACCAGTCAATGAAAAGCCTTCCTCTACTACTCAATCTCAGTCATCATCATGTCTGACCAATACCATTTTCAAAAGTTCACATTTGACTGCTTAAGCCATATATAGAATATGTTTTCACTTTGATCTTCATGTTTTAAGCAGTTAAGAAGGATTGCTTTTGAAATTGTTTATTTGGCGGGTGTTAGTAAATAGTAAGGTCCCCAATTAAATTAAGATCTGAGCACACATTGAAATGACACAAATTTGACAAAATAATACAATGACAGCAATCTACAAAGAAGGTCCATTGAAGGTCGGCAAGCAGAGCACACAATGAAATGCAACAAAGACTGTAAGTGGTGAAGGACCTGAATCTGTCAATACCAATGGAAGGATGTTGAGAGGAGGGAGGTAATGTAGGGAGGGGTGAGAGAGACCGTGTGCATGGGTACTGAAAAGGGGGATAACACTGGGGGTGTCATACAGCACCAAAGCAAGGGGCTCCTCTACTACCACAGAAACGTGTGCGGTCAGCTGACTGATGTGTTACGGCTTTATCACAGATTAAAAGGCCAATTTACAGCTGTGCATTTGAAAGTGATGACTGAGGCATCTCCTGTGCCATGTTACCTGGGTATAAGGTTTATAACTACAGTTGACCCTTCTGCATCGCCACCTTACTCATCGCCGTTTCAATAGCGGGCTTGGTATAAGAGATTAAATGGGAACTTTTGGGAGTTTTGCAAAAGCCATAGACAGCAGACAAAGGCCAGCAGATGAGACACAAAAAGCTTAGTAGCTCATAAATGCAGGAAAAATTCAGTGGTACAGTGTTGGTTTGGAGGAAGACAAGTATGTTTACAGCAGCCTCTCACGTGATCTCACAGAAAACTCGCAGTGATCTTCGGAGCTCACATTTCTCGTATCTTTTCCCTTCGCTTCCCCCAACTCGCATAATCACCAAAAAGGTTTATGCAAAAAGGTTTATTGCCAGTGCACTTAAACTGGTATTGCATGCAGGTCCAACATCACTGGCACTAAGTGATCTAACGTTGTTTGGATATAATATATAAATCCATAAATATCAGTGTTTAAATTTAAATTCTGAATTCTAGATCACACTCAGACATGTCAGTATTTGTACAACACGTACATAATGCAGTACGTCATGTTTCAGAACCTTCGTCTTCTTCATCTTCCTCATCTTCCTCCTGCTCTCGCTCAGCTGGCAGATGCAGGAGATGTCGATGCCCAGGAAAGCTGGCCCATGCTTTGCTTTCTTTTCAAATAAACTCTCGCCAGGCACATTTTAATTTGACGATAATTTGTGAGCTGAGAGTTCTCCGCACACCAGTGTCTGCTAATTTCAGTAATTTGTTCTCATTTTCCATGGTTCTGCGGAAATTGCCACTTTTATTGTTGACGTTGTTGTTTCCTGCTTCCTTCTGATGAGGATATAAGCTTACGTCTCGTGCCCATGGAGAGAATGACCGACTGGGGCTGCTCGCCTTCTCCATTCCCTCCATTCTGTCCCCTCCTGCCTGAGACCACCGAGGTAAAATCACCATGGGGGCAGATCATGCTAAATATCACCCTCTGGAGGTCAGAACTACCCCACGCGGCATTCCACTGGAGATGTGGCTTACCAATTAGGTGCCTTGCCAATGGGGCACGCATGAAGGACAGCCCCCTGAATAATTGACACATGTTGAATTATTAAGAGTGAAGGCCTTCGGCTAACATGAGTGTGGCCAGCCCATACTAACAGGAGACCAGCTAACCAGCATCCCCATAATAACTAGCAGGTGTGGTGGGTTAGGGTTAGGGTTAGGAACAGGTTGCGGATTCAATTCACGATTAACCAAAACTGCAGAGGAGGCCAGAATTGTGCCCTGTGGCATTTACCACTACATAGATCTTTTGACATAGATCTCAGCAGCAGTCATTCACAGGGACGTGTGTAGTTCTGTAATACATATACGGACACAGCTGAAGCATTCTATCATATAAAATATGGAGACGATACCCATTCATATACAGACCGTTTAATGTATTTTTATCAATAAATTTATAAGATAAAGGTTTATGGGCTCTGAAGTAGGGCCCCATGCTGTCGTAGCAGAGCGGGCGCCTGAAGATGGAGCTGTTCCCTCCACCCCATCCGTCATCGTGCCCTTCTGGGTTATGTGTGGGCCGGACTGAGTTTCTCGCAGGACTTCGACATTTGCGTTGAGCCATCACTGGGATTACAGTTAAAGAGGAGCTCTGTTCCTGCTGTCATTAGCAGATTTAGCTATAGCGTTACCAAAAACAAATCTTTATACTGGAACAAATGTTTACGGTTTATGATCAAGACTCATATTAAAGGCCTTAAAAAATACATATTCCTGTCTTAAAAATGAAGATAAACGAATAAACGAACGCCTGCATGTCCACATTAAGCATTCAGCTGGATATTTAGCCACATTAAGATATTTACTTTTACCTCTATGCAAGCAGTGCAACTTTCGCAGACAATCCAATTACAATCCAACTATTTCCAGTGACTCATCAGCATTAGATATTTTTAAATGGTCATGGCCACTATAGGGGAGGATAAAGGACTCAGATAAACAGTCATTAGGTGCCTTTTGGCGACGCACAGCGACCAGCCGCCCGCCTATCAGTCTGCTGTCCGTCACACCAGTCCATTTATTTATGTTTTTATTTTGCGCGCTAATGGCTGTGGTGGGCAGGCCTGCTGAACACGGCTGCGCTGGTGAGCGGCCCGCAGCCCTCATTAAGATAAAAGGCCTTCCGGCGTCCTGATAAATAGCATGCCAGATCATCTTTGCTATTTATTTCTCATGCCAGCCTTTGCGCCGCTTTATCCGGATCGGCTGGCCTGCTCCTTATCCCTCATTCCAACCAAACAAGCCCAGCTCTCTGGAGAGCACCTTGCTGGGCCGTGTGATAAAGCCCGTCCAGAGCCGCCATAAATCTTTTAATACCTCTATACGCGATCCTCTCTCCTCTTTCTGCTTCCTATGATATTCTTTTTTGGTTCATTTTAATTAAAAATATTTCCATTGTCTACCCACCTCTCCCCTCAGGCCAGATTCATGCGTAAGGAGCAGTAATCTCCAAACTCTTTTATGTATTAATTTAGGATTTATTCTTACCTTTGGTTAAAATTAAGTCTCACTGGTTTTAACACACAACACAAGGGCTCTAGAACTTTTTGGAAAGTCGCAGCACAATGGTCGTACAGTGAGAGATCCTATTGTCATTTGCAACTGATTTAACAAAATTTTGTAAATTTTGGTTATTCATGAAATGACCTTATCAGTTGTTAATGATTGGTTAAAAATACGAATAAAGTTAAAATGAAGACCATAAAATCGAAAAAGCGATGAGTCGCATTTGGGGGGTATTATTTATTAGTTTGCTTGTTTATTGTTGTTTATTTATTTGATTCTGCCCCCTACTTAGACTTTTGATAGAGGAAAATGTCCCAGCGAATATCTTGGTAAACATCTCATTAAGCTGCAATGATTGACACACATATACAGGCAGGCAAATGTTTCAGTTATTTCATATCCACTATTGATTCAGACCCTGAGCTGACGAAACTCACATTTTTGTTACTCATAAACATAATAGGAATAAACTGGATTCAGTCCATTGCTTCATTTATAACCCAGATACTATGTTTACAGGAAGAATAAAGACTGTTTTTATTTTAATTTGGAGGAAATTAATCTTGTTAAATTTGCAATTAATTCATCAGCAGGATGTGCATTCTTTGAGAAAATGTCTTCAGCATTTCTCTGAAACACTAAAAAGCTAATACCTTTAACTAAAGCAATTATAATGCAAACCTGAAGTGTGAATGACCTGTTCAAGCAAACATACTATCCAGAAAAAGTACGAGAAGTATATCAAAACCAAGTGATTATTTTCTTAAAATCCCTGTTACATTTATGTAGAATGCGTGTTGTTTCTATACCATATTTCTGATATAATGTGGAAATTTGTAAATATTTGGCTGCCATTCAGTATTCAACACAGTAATATACAGTTTGAGTTTTAATGTAATTTCGAAGGATTGCAAAAATTGCTGTATATGCTGGCTTGTCCAGGAAGCTCTAAGAAAGCTTCACTGCAGGGACTGTGAGCAGAGAACTATGCTTATCCAAAGGAGATTTACCCTCCAGCACCAGGAAGGAGACATTCAGTTCTAGCTTGTGTGCTGCATCTGTGGAGAACATAAAGGTGGTAATTTTTAGCTTTGTAATCTCACTACTGTATCAACCCCCCCCCCCCCCCCCCCCCCCATTCAATTTCTTTTCTTATGTATCCTCAGTATCCTATGAATTCCTCTGTGTATGAAAAAGTTAGAAGCAGTGAAAGCGATGCTGAAAAAATTATTAGGAACTACATGAGCATACTGGTGGTAAAACAATGAAGATACATTTTCCTGGGTCATGGGGCTGGTCAGTCGCCAATGGAAAGGCACTGCCTGCACTGGAGTGACGGGGACGGACGGGGGACTGTCGTGGTCTGTGCGGGGAGCAGGGAGACGCAGGAAGCTCTGCAAACTGGGCCAGCTAAGCGCCAGGGCCTCCAGGCAACATCCAGATGACACACTGCTGGAAAGTGCCGGGAGTTTACTGCTGATTCAGGAATATCACTGCAGCTGCGTTTCCGTAACATTTCCAGTACCGACATGACAAATGTCATCTTGTGGACTGAAGCCAATCGGGCTTCTGACCCAGTTTGCGTCGCCATCGCTGCTAAAGTTGCCTAAGCACCCATCCCAAGATGCCTTGCAGATAGTGGCCTATGGGACCTGGCGATGCTGGAGATGTGACAGAGTGCATGTTGGCTCCCACATTCCCACGGGACACATTAACACATCATCGTGGCAGCGAAGTATCTGAATAGTGAAATACGACCAGAGGACCCACAAGAATCAGAGAACTTCAGCTGCGTTGACCTGAAAGAGAGACCTGGCTTTAGACATACATTGCTTTAGCTAAAACACGCTTCTAATCAAGTCGCTCAGCTCACTGCCACCAAATTTTAATGTGACATTTAAGAACTTGCATGTTTTACATCAACCCGTAATGCGACCATCAAAAAATGTCGCCATTTCTTGCTGTATGGCATTTAGAGAAATATAAAGAACCTACTGCATTCAACTGCTGCAGCTCTTGGGCTGTTCCTTGCAAACTACTGTGCATATGCGCTCAAACATCTAAATGATTCCTCTGACCGTATCTGACCGTAGAGCGATAGGCTAAGGGAAGAATGGACCCTATGCTGCCAACGAAAGCAGCTAAACTGATCGAACAGACGAAATGACTGCTTTAATGGGCTCTGTGATAGCGGCTCATGCTGAGGCGAAAGCACTGAACAGGCAAATTATGTCACCTCTGAATAATTCACAGATCAGATTCAGGGGCTGTAGTAGTGTTGGGGTAAATTGTTTTGCAGAGGGCGAGTCTAACAGATGTGGGTCCTGGAGGAAAAATGCCTGGTTTCATTCTGTGTGTAAATTCCTCCTATTCTTTCTGAATAGAATTCATCTGTGGGGTTAAATAATCCAGGAAAATCAATGTAGCAAAAAGTGAGTGAAATTATAATGTCAGTCAAAAAAAATACTAATATGGCCACATAAACAAACACGGTGTGATAAATGTAATTTGCAGTCGTTTCCGGGAAGATTGGTACATTCCATTCGAACATGACCACGTCACACTGATATAACGTGCTGCCATTTTGTCCCCCACAGTCCTTTTCGGGTTTTGCAGGGGTGCACTTATATAATCGACTGCCAGGCTAAGTGGGGCACATTCATATCAAAGGGACAAGACGGAAAACCTCAGCGCCAATGTTTCACGCGGCCATTGATTATATAAGGGATGGTGCTGTTATTTTCCAGACAGGCTCTTCAGGCTCCAAAGGACACATTCTTCAGAAAATGAAGTCATTCACTATACTAACCTAAGGTCACAAACACCTCTTTCTGAGTATTACACACTTTCCGATCAGTTTAATGAAACTGGTAATTGCAGGGGGCGACTGTTTACTTTGGCCGTGAACCAAAAATTATGTGAAACTTCAAAGACTCTTCTTCTGCCAGCTAGTCGCAGCCTCAAAGCTAAAGCTAATGGACTGTGTTTGACTAGCACCGTGTTTGTTGACGGTTAATTCTAATTAATATTCCAGCCAAACTTAAATATTGATAGAATAATATCATGTAATTAAAAGTATGCATCATTGATAACCTCTCATTGGTGTACACATTTCTGTGATTGTTCTGGCCCAGCTGGAATCTCATCACGCTTAGACTATCTAAGCAAACAGTTTGCTAAATAATACAATGAAAGTTTTCCTTCAAAATTCAATCATCAAACGTCAACGGAAGGGTTTCACTTCCAGTCCGTGATTGTAATTTGTTTACAGAAAGCAAAAATCAGAAGGCATCAATCTTCTGGTGGCAAGGAAGAATACAGATACAAAAATAAAATATTAATATGAATTTAATTAAATAATGTGGAATTTCGGGAGAGCATTAGGAATTCTGGGAAACAGGACGACTGGAGAGAGAGGTGGAGATTATCCACAGAGGATCCTTTGTCCTGTGTCAGGGCGCCCCTCCCTCCTTTAGGCTGAAAGCTGCAGAGATAACTGGGGGTTTGTTCATCCTCCAAGGCAGGTTTGCCAACAGCAACTCCCGCTGTGTCTGCAGCCTAAACGGGCAGCTTAGCGAGCATAAGGATTCTCCGCAGATGGACCCACACTGCAGAGCTGTCCAGGACATGACCTGCACTGCGCATCTGGCAAAAGGCCCCTGCATGCCTCTGGGGGAAGGCCTGAGTCCCCTTCACAGCTGGCTTGCTGCTCTATAAAACTATACAGGACGCTGGCCATGTATATTTCATCTTTACTAAAGGACCACCCACCCTGTGATATACAAGCCTGAGAGCTTTGCTGTTCACATGGCTCTTAGTGGAGTACATTCCTGTTGCTGATCGTGCCGGTTTTATCACACATGTACAGGGTTCTCTTAGGAATTTGCAAGGGGAGTATGGGCTGGTTCACTCCTGCCTCATTTCTACCCTTTATCTCTCTCTCTTCCTGCCTCTGCCTCATCTGTACCCTGCATCATGCTCTCTCTCTGCCTCACTCCTATCCCATCTGTGCCCTGACTCCCCCTCTCTCTCCATCTTTGCCTTAACTGTACCCTGTATCGTTCTCTCTACCTGCCTCAGGCTCATGTATACCCTGTATCCCTATCTCTTCCTGCCTCATCTGTACCTTGTGTACCTCTCTCTCTGCCCTCCTATCCCATCTGTGCCCTGACTCCCCCTCTCTCTCCATCTTTGCCTTAACTGTACCCTGTATCCTTCTCTCTGCCTGCCTCAGGCTCATGTATACCCTGTATCCCTATCTCTTCCTGCCTCACCTGTACCTTGTGTACCTCTCTCTCTCTATCTCATTCCTATCCCATCTGTACCCTATATTCCTCTCTCTTTCCTGTATCCCTATCTCCTCCCACTCCATCTGTACCCTGTATTCCTCTCTCTTTCCTGTATCCTTCTCTCTTCCTACCCCATCTTTACCCTATATTCCTCTCTCCTTTCTGTAGCCCTCTCTTTCCTTACCCCATCAGTAACCTGTATTCCTCTCTATTTTCTGAATCCCCCTCTCTTCCCATCTTCCCATCTGTACCCCATATTCCTCATTTTTCTGTATCCCTCTCTTCCTACCCCATCTGTACCCTGTATCCCCGGCTCTCTTCCTGCCTCTGTCTCCTCTGTACCCTGTATCCGCGGCACTCTTCCTGCCTCTGTCTCCTCTGTACCCTGTATCCCCGGCTCTCTTCCTGCCTCTGT
>JAODLC010000015.1:20445247-20455832 GCA_026781145.1 Hippopotamyrus pictus | reverse complement strand
GCTTCCCCGGACTCAGGATCGAGCGGAGCACATCTTCACCATCACTGGCCAGTGTGTTACCTGTTCTGCTCTCTCTCGATTAAACCTTGATTACCCCTGCATTCCTGGATCCGGGTCTTTGCTCTCTCCCTTTCGTGACACACTGTAATGTTTTTTCTTAAGTTCATGAGAATAACCCGTATTTTAATATTAATTTAATGGCCTAACTTAAACTTGTGATGTACAAAAATACTACTTGCAAGCAAGTATAAGTTGAATTTCAATGATTTCAAAAAGGCCTGATGAACGGATGGTAACAAGATAGAGTATTTTACACCATATGTACATGTACTCAACAGGCAGATCGAAAGACAATTCTGACCGCATGATCAATCTAAATTTGGCAAATGCCTGAAAGATCAGAAGCTTGACAGCCACTGAAAATGCACTTTACCATGGTCTTACGATTTTAATATAACCTTTCAATAAAATAAATATTGCAAAATATATTTTTATCCTATGTACAGACGTGGACAAATGTGTTGATACCCTTCCAGAAAAAAACATCTCTGGAAACTCACAAACGTTAACTGGCATCCCTTATTACTTATTCCTTATTGCTTTTGATTATTAATTCAGGTATATAATTAAACAAATGAAAATGGCACAGACAGAAAGGATGGCACCCTCAATTTAATATTTTGTGGCACCACCTTTTGCAGCAATCACTCCCAACAAGCGACCTCTGTACTTCACAATGAGACGTCTGCATTTACCAGCAGGTAGTCTGGCCCGCTCTTCTTGAGCAAACTGCACAAGCTGTGTCGGGTTTGAATGGTGGCGTCTCCTCACTGAAATTTTCAGATTTTTCCATATATATTCAGTAGGATTAAGATCTGGGTTTATGGAAGGCCATTTAAGAACAGTATTTTAACGTTTTTTTTTTTTTTTCTCAGCCATTCCTGAGTGCTTTTAGCTGTATGTTTTGGGTCATTATCCTGTTGTTGGACCCATGACCTGCGACTGAGGCTGAGCTTCCTGACACTGGGCAGTATGTTTAGCTCCAGGATGCCTTGGCAGTCTTGAGACTTCATGAAGCTGCTTGGAGATGGTCTTATAGCCTGTACCTCTAACATCTCCTCAGACAGCTCTCCTTTTCTTTCTCTGGTCCATGTTCAGTGTGGTGCACACAATGATACCAAACCACATAGTAGCAGGTTCTTTCCCTTTAAATAGGCTGAAAGGCTGATGAAAAGCTTTAAGGTACCTATGATACTAATTAAGGTTAAACACTCAGTTTGAAACATGACTATAATACTAGGATAAATAGTCTCTTTAAGGACCAACAAATCTCTCCATATTATTTTAGCATAGCTTTGTAAAGTAAACAACAAATTTCTATTCTCAGTTGTATTGGTTTACACTATCACAAACTAAAGTCATGCAGGTATACATTAGGCAATTGCTTTTAACTAAATCACTTTTCGGGAGAAAAGAAGCATTGTTTCAATGAGCTGTCAGGGTACCAACAAATTTGTCCACAGCTGTATACCTCCATCCAGCAAATTACCAGGTAACTTCAGCTCCCCTGTGAGACACTCAGTAAAACGTTTGATTTTAGCTCTGAATTCTGTGCAACATCACGGCCTAAACTCTAATGTTGTCTACTATCAGGAAGGAATCTTATAGGTCTCTATTAAAATCTATGCACATACTGTTCTCTCATTTGGGAAAATGAGTTAACACAGTCAAAGAAATAATAATGAGTTATGACTTTTAAATTAATGCATTACGTTAACGCGATAAGTTTCCCACTCCTACTTATAGAATTCTGGAAAAAAGAAGTCTGGAAAGAAACATTATGTACCCAGCATTAGCTACAATCTACAAGAACAGTACAATAAAATCAGAGTGTTTTTAAAGAGAATTCAGTGTTTTCATCTATAGTAGATCAACAAAGTGAATTTATATTGCTTAATGGCTGAACTCATGTTCTGAATGGTTAAACATGTGTCAGTCATCTTCGCATTGCGAACGCGCAACAGCGGGTGAGTTAAACATGTGTCAGTCATCTTCATGTGTCAGTCATCTTCGTATTGAGAACGCGCAACAGTGTGCATAATTGGAAAAACTGGGTGAGACGCTGCATCAGCGGGTGAGTTAAACAATGTGTCGACGTCTATAACTATCCGACGGACTACTAACAGAAGGTGATGAGAAACACTGAAGTCTATTAGCTTTGTGAAGCAGAAAATGTTTTGCTTCACTGAAGGTCTTTTATCAACTTAAGGGTGGAGTTGTTTTTGCACGACATATATGTGTGTGTGCGTGTGTGTGCGTGTGTGTGTGTGTGTGTGTGTGTTACATTGTTTCTTCGGTGAAGAACTGCTTTACCACTCACTTTCACATCTTTGTACAGCAGCAGCTTCTCATCACGCAGGACAATGAATCTGTCCTGGAACTTGTTTCCCGACAGCAGCTTGGATGATCCGTCCTTGAACCGGAAAAGGTCCCCTCTGAGAAAGTCCTTTGCCCCATCTGCAGAAAATGACCGATCAGCGAAAGCCAAGGATAGTTCTAATGATGGGGTGACAGGGATGCTGCAGGGGGGAGGATGAATATGAGGTCAAAGACAGGCCCTCAGCAGACCGAGCTCAGCTGCGTCAGACGTCAATGGCCCTCGCTGCAGGGCAGTCTGTACTGCACTCTGAGAGCCCCCCCCCACAACAATCGCTGCTAAAATCAGGCTGAATTTTGAAAGCGCTGCTAGTGTACAACATCATTTACCTTGACGTTGCTCAAAGTTTTTACTGCGGTTTTTACCGAAGCGACATTTAGTGCCCATAAGGGTATCTCTGCATCTGCTGAACTAACTGGCAGAAAACCCCAGCATCCCAGGGAGCCGGCAGACGCCCGACGGGGGCCCGCGCCCCATAGAAAGGTCAGAGCGACGGGAATGACGGACCTGCCACCGTCCAGTGCCGCCACTCAGCAGCCCGGCCCGTCTAATTGGCACTTAGCCCTGGTGGCCGCGGGGGAGGTCTGGGGGCCGGGGGGCAGTAATAAACAGGGTGCGGGTGAAGGCAATCGCATTTCGGGCATGGGGGAGCTTCTGACAGGCAAATCACACAGATTTACCCCTGGCCGCCCCGTCTCTTGTCCCCGTGCCGCTCCACTGGATGAGACGTAATGAAAGGGCCAATAACATTGGGGGGGGGGGGGGCACTGTGATTGATTGGGAATACATTCACAGAGACAAGCTGGGGGGGTGGCAAATAGGATGGGGTGGCAAGGCCCACGCGTAACCAGCCAGAATCTCGAGTCCACACAAGAGGATGACGGTCTTCGTTTGCCCTCCCCCACATGAAACCCCCCCCCCCACCCCGCAAACAATACAGCTCTCACACAAACACTGAACACACACACCTACACCAGGCACTTGGACAAACACATTGTTGTTGGACATCTAAATCCTTATACATTATGCAAATTCCCTTCACTGAACATGGTGTTAAATTTATTTTCCTGTTCCACGCTGCACGGAAGCTGAGTAAATCCCGGCTTATGCTGGATCCAGGCTCCCTGTTACGCACCCAAGCATCTCCTCAGTGTACCTTTCTGGTAGGCCGCCATTTTGGCTGCTGAAAATTTCTTTATGACCAAGAAGGCCGAGCCAGGGTCTTCTAGAGCACTCCATTCAAGGACCTGTTCCAGAACCCTTTCCTTGGGATACAGCGGACGTTCTGTCCAAAAAAAGACAAAGAGGTTAATACGGGTTAGTACCCAAAGCAGGCTAGGAGAAAGCTGAATGATTCAATCCTCCAGTAAATAATGCACCATAATACAGTCAGTTTATTTCTTCATTAACCTTATTTCCAGCTTTCTATCGATATATAATTCGTATTTGAGTATAATATTTGAATTGTCTATACATACGTGAACTGCAGTGAAATAGTTTAGATTATGGTGCCACTGTTGAGGCAATTCACAGCAATTACCTAAATAACAATCAAGGATTTTCATTATTTAAAAAAAAAAAAAATCCATTAAAATAAGATGAAATTTCCCTCCTTCACTTTTGTAATTACGCAGTTCAGATTTGCAATTATCCTCTGCAAATCTGCACATGATTAGAAAACACAGTCATGTGCAAAATAGACCTATTATAGGGCCATTATTTGCAGAGAGGTTACTGTAGCATATGCTATTAGCATGGATGCTCATTTTACAACTCCAAAAAATGCCTTAATGACAATAAAGGAAAGATATTTTTTAAAAAAACATCGTACACCTAAATCACGGCAGGATTTTCATTGTCTGATAAGACCTTGTCTAAAGGATTATCTGTGGAAAATATTTACTTTCCCCTAAACGTATTTATTTCTGAAACAATTGCCTGCTTTTTCAATTGCTGTATTATGCTAATGCAGAAGAGAGGATCTCCTTAAATTGCCCTAAAATAACAGCCTCATCTATAAAACATGTTTTTTTGCCATTTGAAACAAAATGAAAAACAGTTAAGACAGAAAAGTACACAGCTGTATGTGAGGCACACACCTTATATGGAGTGACCTCTCCCATCACAGAGAGGCACACACCTTATATGGAGTGACCTCTCCCATCACAGAGAGGCACACACCTTATATGGAGTGACCTCTCCCATCACAGAGAGGCACACACCTTATATGGAGTGCCATCTCCCATCACAGAGAGGCACACACCTTATATGGAGTGCCATCTCCCATCACAGAGCTGTTCTTACTGGGATCAGAACTGCAGGGATCTATAAAGTAGTCTTTCACCTAAACTTTATTAGTAAATATCTGGTTGCAAAACTATATGCAGGCTGCAACGCAAAGTGACCCAAAATAGACTGATAGGCAGCCAGCAACCAGCTTTAAAAATGAGTTTTAATGTCTGAGAATCATAAAAACTGGTGTTTGGTTTCCTGGTATCAGAGAAACACCAAGACAACATTAAGACAAATACCAGCTGCTAATCGTAAGTGACATATTTTTACACATATTCAGCTAGATATCTTGAATTCAGATTATGCTTTTTAAAGCACAGCATCAAGCAAGGATCAAGCGTTCAGGGTAGTGGTTGATGCTTTGGCTACACATGTAAAAAATAGTGGCTGATTAGAAACCAGGAAAAATCTATAAGCCAGGAGTGGTAAGGTAAATAAACTATTACACTGCTGTTAAAAGAGATGCCCCATCTTTGCCTGTGGCTGTCCTGAGTTATTAATCAGAGAGAGTTTCCTGGATTAGGAATACCAAGTGAACAAGCGATTTATGGTGCTCTCAAAGACGCACAGATCCTCTGGGAAATAAACCTTTTACTGCATCTGCAGGTCTATCTGCTCGGGGTCAGGAATGCATACGTTACCCAGCTCTCCATTCTCAATGGTCTCAAATGTGGTCCACAGGTCAGCCGCATTCCGGACCTCCGCATTTCTCATGCTCAGGACGGCATCGGCAAGCTCGTCAGAGCGCATGGTGGGAGACACCTTCAGAAAGACAGGGCTGTTTTCAGGGTCTGACATCCTGGCCTGATGCAAGAACCCCTTGCTTATGAAATTGAAGTTTTGGGTCCACAACAAAAGCCTAAGTGAAGCATGAAGACTGACATTATATGATTGATGGTTCTTTGCCAGTGGCAAACACACACACACAAACACACACAAAAAACTGATCAGACAGACAGACAAGCAGACAGACATGTGGGCAGAGAGACAGGTAGAAAGGCAGGCAGAGACAGACAAGCAAACACAGACAAGCAGACAGGCAGAGGCAGGCAGATAGGCAGAGAGTCAGGCAGGTAAACAGGCAGACAGGCAGGCAGACAGATAGGCAGAGGCAGGCAGGCAGACGGAGGTGGACAGGCAGACAGACAGACATGCAGACAGATAGGCAGAGGCAGAGAGTCAGGCAGGTAAACAGGCAGACAGGCAGGCAGAAAGACAGGCAGAGATAGAGATGCACTGATCCGATATTCATATCAGTATTGGCGCCGATCCAGACCTATTTGACAGATCGGGTATCGGCCATATGTGACCGATCCATGTCCGATATGCTGCCATTCAGTTTATTGCCACTCCGTGGGTGTGAGCGCAGTGACTTCTGCCTGCTGTGATGTCATGCGCATACGCTTTGCAGGAGTGTAAGGACATCAGATAAGAGGGTGACAATGTGGAAATATTCTATGCTTCTAACAACAACTAGTAGCACAGTGATTTGCAATCTTTGTAAAAACAGAGTTTTGAGAGGTGGAAGTTGTGTTTAGTAGAAAACCCCCCAAAGTGCTTAAAACAAGATGTACAAATGTGGTGGGACAGCATGTTATGTATGTTTCTAGTAGCCTAATTAAAGATTTTGTAGCATACATTTTTTCATCTGTATTTACTAATATAAAAAATATTAATAATGTGTGTGTGTGTGTGTGTGTGTGTGTATATATATATTAAAGTAAAAAGAGCTCTTGTATTGGAATCTGTATTGGTATTGGCAGTTGTGTACTGGAATCGGGTCAGAATCGAAAAAATGTGGATCAGCCCATTTCTACACGGAGACAGACGGACAGGCAGAAGCAGGTAGACAGACAGAGGTGGACAGGCAGACAGACAGAGGTGGACAGGCAGACAGACAGACACCTTTATTCCCTACTTTGATTAAGCAGCAGTTCTCTGCTTCCTTCTTCTCCAGAAAGACCTCGAAGATCAGATCTCCGGCCCGAGACAACTACAAACATGGAATAAACAGCCTTTGTGAAAAAGAGAAAGGATGACATGTCACGCTGTCCTGCCAAAAAGGAAAGCAGTCCCACCGCAGAGGGAGAGTGCGGAGTATCCAGAACACCATCTTAAAACTGCCTACCTTAGCTCTCCTCAGGCTCAGGGACGCCCCCTACAGGAATGCTCTGTCATGGCCGTGCTGGACTCGCGCGAGCAAAGTCAGCACAGATTTTGAAGGCGAGCCCAGTGGGCGTGAGTGAGCCTTCATTACTCGTTTACACACTGGGGCTGGGGAAACTCGCTGGTCCAGACACGTGCTGTTTCAGTGCCGCCAGGAGCTCTGTGTACTGACTCGGTGACCGCACTCGAGGTTTGGCTGCTACGGAGACCCCAGGGGCCAGGACGGCGAGAACAGGGCCGCGAGGTGAAGAATAAGTCTGTCTTTAAATGGCTGAGAAATTCAGGAACACCCAGGGAACAATATGGCACTTAAGTGATTTCCTCTGGGGTTCCTTAGCATCCTGCCTTTGAAATTAGCCTCAGCTGGCTTGGTTTAGGAGGTGAAAAAGGCCCCCGTCAGCAAAGGAATGTGGCACCAATCTTCAGCCTCCACGCCATGCCAGAGGGGGCGCTCTGCAGTGAGGATGCTGAAGGGCTTATGGCCGTCTAGGCGAGGGGGGATGTGACCACGTTAATAAAACCACATCACAACAGAGGGCTGTCCCGTTTAAATTCTAAGACAATCCCACAAATAAAAGGCGAAATGTGGATTAATTCCTTTACAGTTTAATTCATGTATGACATATGTCCAGTTAATATCCGCAAGATATGCTATACACTATTACTAATAATAATTACTGATACGGGGACATACGAGTTTCCCAAGGTTTTAATGTAAAAACTGCTCTGCATCAATCCATGTTGGCTTGTAAAATAAGCCTGGGACACTTATTTTTGTGTGAAGATACAAATCTACATCACCACCATGCAAGTAAGAACTTCACCTTTTCTCAAATTCATTTTCACTTTACAAAGCCCTCAGACACGGAAGGTAGAAAGCAAGCCATCTAAGTTTCCCTCTATAAATATCAAAATCATATTCTGTAACGTCATAAGAAAAGTATTTTACAAATTAAACAGGTGTGTACACATAAAAACAAAATGTATTATCACTAACCGACATGGTTAGTTGAATTAAAATTTGGTGATCAGTGGTCATTGTTAACACACCACAGAACACAACCACGAAATGCGTCCTCAGCATTTGACCCATATGTAACTTTCATGACATAGCAGGGGGCAGCTAATTCAGCGCCTGGGGAGCAGTGCTTGGGGGCGGTACCTTGCTCAGGGTACCTCAGTGGTGCCTTGCTGGTCGGGGATTCGAATCTGCAACCTTTCAATTACAAGTGCACTTCCCTAATCATCAAGCCACCACTGCCCACAAGTTGGATGCCATACTTAGCTAACCAGTGGTATTATTTATAAATATAAAGTTGTAATCTATCACAGTATTGTTCAACTGGCTAAGCTAACACTGAAACAGCTAAATGCAGGAGTTAATTAAAAACTGTTTGTTTTAGGGCATTGTCATGTTCTCTGAGAAGGGCTTGCTGTGAGATGCCTTCAGACCAGACAGCTACTTAAAAAGTTCCTTCAGATGGTTCCGGAAGCCCGGTGCAATAAGGCCGGCCAAGCTTTGCACTTCAGCAAGCATCACGAGTCCTTTAAATGAAACTACCGGAGCAAATTTAAAAAAAAGTCTACTTTTGCCCGGTCTAGCACATGCTCACCCTAAACCACAGGATGCCATATTAGACAATTCAGCATGAGGGGGTGAGAAAAGTAACTAATTACAGAAATAATTACGAAATTGCGCTGGAAGATTATCGGCGCAAGTATGCAGCGATGGTAATACAAGGCCACACAATGCGAGCTGAGAGAATCACAGAAATCAGGCCAGGCATTCAACAGCAAATTATAACATGCGCAAACTTCTGGCGGGTTCCTACATCGATGCCGATTATGGTCCTGAAACAAAGCACAATCAGGCTCTATTCACAGCCTTCGGAACAGTTCAGAGGAAAGGATATGAGGGGGCATTAGGCGCGACCGGCTCAAACCGGCTCCCAGCTGCCAGGTTTGGGGGACTGAACCCCCTTCGCAGCCTGAAGCCATGGGCGGGGCAAAACTGTCAGAGGCAGGCTGGCCGCTGCAGGAACGAGCGGGTCGGCTGGAACGGCGGCCATGAGGCGCAGCAGGCGCGTGCTGTGACCACGCCGATCCCAATCTCCCATCAATTAGACTCATTAATGCAGGCTGAAGGTTTGACGATTGTGAGCAGGGTGAAGGACAGTCCCAGGTGAGAGAAAACTGAGAGCCAGAGCTGCTCTGATACGGCAGGAAATACCCTAAAAGCCATAATTGAGGACAGACAGCTCTGAGTGATAATTACACGTGAGAATCGCTGGGAGATGTCTACCTCCGTCAAGAAAACATCTGGGGGGGGGTCACTGGAAATAGGCCTGAAACCTTACATGGGCAGCAGATCCAACAAAACGGAGGCATGTCAGTACCTGCAGGAAACCAGCTGCAGTCTCCCCCCTTTGCAGGGCCTGTGACAGACAGCAGTAGCAGCACGGCACTGTGAAGGATGTCCTAGTCGTTTCCCACTCCGTGCCAATGCAGCGGGGGGGGGGGGGGGGGGGGGGGGGAATTAATAACTGACACTTCTGTTGTTGCCGGAAGCCTTCTGCACGGCTGCTAAGCCACTTTAAAAAAAACGGCATCATCATCTCCGCGGGAGGATGGTCTGACAAGGCCAGCCCGCTACGGCGTCAAGCTCCTGTTCCGAGCGGCTCGATTTATTCACAAACTCCACTTCCCCTTCAGAAAGAACAAAAAAATAAAGAAAACTTTCTGAACTTTGGCAACAGAACGTGTGGAAGATTAATTTGTTTTCCAGCTATCTGAACAAATTGTTTCTTGCAGCGATGGCACCCAAGCATACAAAAGTAGCCATAAAGGTTAAGGTTCTTCCTCCACCCCCACCAACAAAAACACACGTCACGCACCTAACCCACACACACACACACACACACACACACACACACACACACACACACACAGAGGTAAATTCAGCACCCGCCTTCAGGATATACACTCATTTTCCTCACTGTGGCAGTACACTATGTCGCATGATTATGATCGCGGTTCAGAAAGCAGCCATATCCCATCTCAAAACATTTACTTGATTATTTAGCGAATTCTTTTATTGAAAGCAACATACAAGGAGCCAATGGTGAAATTACTCTGCCAACTACAAGATGTAAACCAGTGACCTTCCTATTACAGGCACGACATCTGCACCCACTGAACCAGACACTTCCTCCCAGTTATCGACGTTCATCTTCCCCAGCGCAACCAGGACAATCAAACTAATTATTTTTATCCAATCCTCAGGAAGGTGCCGTCCACGTGGCTCTGTGTCTGTGAGCAGACTGCTGTGCCCCCAACCTTGGGGGGATAGTCACATCTCCAGAGAACCCTTGAGCTGGACTCCTAACCCACCAAAATAGTCCAGGCGGGTCGGGTAAATGGCTCAGCTTTCGCTCTCACCTGTATGTATTTATCAGCATGTCTCAAAGGAAAGCAAGATGGTATATATGATGAGAAACATCTTCACTCACACTTGTGCAGAAGGCCAGTAAAGTGTAATTATCTCCTTTCTGATCTCCGGACACGGCTGATTACCGTTATGTCTTTCCAGCTCATAATGAAGCTATTTTCGGTCTCCATTTGCTTGACCTGGTCTTCGTTAACCTGGAAGGAGGAGGCAGGGAGATGGACATCAGCACACGGGGGTGACCG
>JAODLC010000015.1:20391259-20418974 GCA_026781145.1 Hippopotamyrus pictus | reverse complement strand
GCCACAACATGCTTAGGGCCGTAGCACGCTTAGAGGCGCAGCATGCTTAGAGCCACAGCACGCTTAGGGTAGCAGCATGTATAAGGCCAAGCCAGGGCACGCATAAGGCCAAGTTAGGGCATACTTACAGTCACAGCATGCTTAGTGCCGAGCTGTGACATGCTTAGGGTCGAGCCACAGCATGTTTAGAGCTGCAACAAACTTACAGGCAAGCTGAGGTACGCTTAGGCCGAGCCACGGCATGCTTACAGCTGCAGCACGGTTAGGGCCGCAGCATGCTTAGGGCTGAGCTGTAGCATGGTTTGAGCCACAGCATGCTTAGGGCTGAGCAGCAGTGCGCTTAGAGCCGCAGTACGCTTAGGGCTGCAGCATGCTTTGTACTGAGCTGTAGCATGCTTTTGCTTTGAGCCACAGCATGCTTAGGCCGGACCTGTAGCACGCTTAGAGCCGTAGCACAATTAGGGCCACAGCATGATTAAGGCCAAGCTGCGGCACAGTTAGGGCCAAGCAGAAGCATGCTTAGAGCCGCAGTACGCTTAGGGCTGCAGCATGCTTAGTACTGAGCTGTAGCACGCTTAGAGTCGTGGCACGCTAACAGAAATACACACATTGATGAATACAGCAATACTGGAGGCCAACTTAAGCTCTACCACCTACTGTAGCAGCATTAAAGTAGGGTTCAAAGGTCTGAGACCACGCTGAAAGACTGGCATTTCCTTCATTTAATCCTGGAAATAAACAAAGTTTAGGCAAGGGCCAAGAATACCAGCATTTCATAGTGGATCATTAGAAAAAGGTCTTGTTTACTGATGCGATTTGCTGATGAAATGTGCGACTTAGGGCAGTAATGACCTCAACCTCATCAAACATTTATGGGGACAGCTGAAGACCAAGAAGCCATGCATTCAGTGACGTCATGAGATGCTCTTTGTGGAGTGATATGTAGAGTCACTGGCAGTTATTAAAGCAAAAGGGGCTTTATCAAATATCAAATATATGAAATATATGCAATCCTGGAATTCAACTGTTTCAGTGATTCAACTAATCAAACTGTTATGCTGATTATACAATTTATAATAACCAATTTCATATTTAATCAGAAAAGAATGCAAAGTAGAAACATTTTCACTAGTTGTCTCAGACTTTTGGACCCTGCTGTACATGTCCAATCTGCTTAGGACTTACTTCACAGTTTAAGTGTTTCCAGGAAGTACTAATCATTCTCTGTCAGTCATCGCCATATCCTGGGCATTACAGCATTCCTTCATGTAGAATATCTGAGTGCCAGTGCCCCGTCAAGGTTCAGTACTTTAATTTTCGAAAAACCCACAGAGCTGAGATAAGGACCAGAGGAGTGTAGATGACGGCAAAATGCTGACTGGGAACTGTATTTAAACTACCAGCGATCATGATTTATTGCGCACATATTGTGAATAGATGCAGGTCCCTCAGCATCAGGACTTATCCAGTGACTCTCCCCTAACCACCACGCCCTCTGCTGGACTGATGCACATCTGTGCCTCACCAACAACATGCCCACCCCCCCACCCGGTGGGGACTGGGGCAGATAAAACCACACACGCGTATCACTGTTTCATAATTCACACCCACGTCCTGCCACTCGGGTTGCTGGCACCCTTTAAAACGGCCGTCTGACACTCCCTCCCCCCACTCACACACTCCTGAAACACTTTATTCCTTCTGACTGAATCTCTCTCTCATCACCAAATTTACACCTCCTTGGCTCGTGTGTGACGCACCAACACACAGAGAGATAAGTGACACCGTGGCATTGCTGTTGTGGATCTTAATCCACTTTTCCACTTTGAAAATTCTCTCCTTCTCGCCCTCTTTCTCACTCTCCTTTTCTCTCGCTCTCTCTCTCTCTCTCTCTCCCCCTTCTTCCAGTCCCACTAGAACAATGAAAGGGATCATCCTTGCTTCTGCTGACACCAGTGCAAAAAAAAAAACACTTGGGGGGTAATAAACACAATCAGGCCCGCTTCCACCGAAGGCCCGCGATGAATAAACAGAATCAGGCCCGCTTTTACCGAAGGCCCGCGATGAATAAACACGATATATGGGGCTCTCCGGCCCCAGGCTGCTTATTTGTAAACACCAGGATCCTTGTGACCGGGGCGGCTGTCGGCTCCCTGCAAGGAACAGCATCCATTCAGGAGATGAACGGCCCCAGGGTGCTCGCTCTACTCGAAACTCCGCAAAACACCGCCTTATTTTTCTAACTGTCAAATCCAGAGCCCAGGGAAGGCCGCAGCTCAGATGCAGCGGAGCAGGGATCATCGTGAGGGCTTAGCGGTGACCATGACGACCGTCTCCCGCCCGTTCATTCAGAGGGCGTCCCCGGAAACTTCCCCCAGCAATTCACCCACCGGCATCCCTGAGACCAGCCGGAAACCTGCCCACCTTGTTGAGCTCCTCCTGGCTCTGGGGGCCCTTCAGCGTGCGGGTGTACTTCCGTTCCCAGTACTTCCTGCGTACGAAGGCAGCCCGCCGCTCTGGAGCTGCCCCAGGCTGTAGCTCCTCCTCCGGGGACAGGTTAGCCACCCAGAAGAGGTTGGCGTTCTTGTTGCCGATGGTGAGAAAGAGCTGCCAAGAAGAGAGGTGGAAGATTTGGGCACTGGGTAGGGGTGGGAGGCATTAAACAAAAGCACCCCCGTCAGGCCCAGTTAGTGGGGCATGTGAAGATGGACAGGAGATCTCAAGAGCCCACCCCCTCGACTCACTGTAACACCACAGCACACACGTCTATCTTTCTATCTGCTAATACCATTCAAGTACAGAAGAGTTTCGGTTGTTGATAAATCTCAGAACTACCTGCCTGTAACTAGTCACTAAATATAACAGCCAAATTCCGTCTATAGAGATCAATTGAGTCTCGTTTAGGGGGATTTCTGCAGATTCCAGACTTTTTCTCATCAAGACCAGCTTACAGAAGATAAATAAAAATTACAGAAAATCATAAACATGCCCAAGACCTATCAAGGGACTTCAGGAAGCCACAGCTGCTCAATAAAAATGACGCTTAAACCTGCAGGTTTGTAATACCACAGACATGGCAAGAGGAGCTGGGTGCAACTCCCTGCCGTCAAGCCCGTAAATATCAGAATTACAGCTCCACGAATACCGGCCAGCATCAGAGTAGCGCGATTTTGAGACACAACTTAATAATTTTGATCCACAGGTCATTTTAATGAGGGATGAATGAAGCCAAATTTAAGATTGAGGAGTACAGGTCCCCCTGCCCCCCCCCACTTCCCAGCCACTCCACATGCAGCCTACCTCCACCAGTTCATTGCTCCAGATGCTGTGGTCCAGTTTGAGGCTTCGCACCTGAGAGATGCTGGAACCCAGTGACCTGTGCTGACCTGAGGACAAAGCGAATGCGTGACACCTCAGCCTCCACTGCAGAAGAAGCAGCAATCAACTGGGAAAGGCCTTAATTACAATAAATTCATATTTAATAATGTTATGGTGCATCAGTCACTCATCAGAATTTGAGTTATAAAGTAAAATAAAATAAAGATAAATTATGTATACAGCTAAAAAAACACAAATAAGCAATATCCCATATCTGTATTGTCCATCAAAGCACTATGGGTATTAAAATTGCAACTGATTTAGCTTTTGTCAAATTAAATGATAAAAAAGTGCAAATTCGCCTTTTCTATGGTGTGTCCTTCTGATATGAGGAAAAAAATATAAAAAGGGAAAATGTAAGATAACAGCCACTCTGCTGATGAATGGGACTGAAAACAAAAAGGGTTATAAGGAGAGACACACACACCTCATGGACAGGGTGTAAGGACAGGAGGAGACACACACCCCATAAGGCCAGGGTGTAAGGACAGGAGGAGACGCACACCCCATAAGGCCAGGGTGTAAGGAGATGCACACCCCGCTCGGATGGAGCATAAGGAAGGGAAGAGATGCACACCCTGTATGAATGGGGAGTAAGGACAAGAGGAGACGCACACTCCGCATGGCCAGGGCATAAGGACGAGAGGAGACTCACACCCCATACGGCCGGGGTGTAAGGACAGGAGGAGATGCACACCCCATACGGCCGGGGTGTAAGGACAGGAGGAGACACACACTCCGCATGGCCAGGGCACAAGGATGGGAGGAGACACCCACCACACAAGGCTGGGGTGTAAGGACAGGAGGAGACACACACCGCACAAGGCTGGGGTGTAAGGACAGGAGGAGACACACACCACACAAGGCTGGGGTGTAAGGACAGGAGGAGACACACACCGCGCAAGGCTGGGGTGTAAGGACAGGAGGAGACACACACCGCACAAGGCTGGGGTGTAAGGACAGGAGGAGACGCACACTCCATAGAGCCAGGGAGTAAGGGTGGGAGGAGATGCCCAGTCAGTTACTGAGGTCTTCACAATTCGTTAAGGATTCAAAAGAAAACACTGCACAATTAAGTGTACTTAATGAGTTTTCCAATGCAATTAAACACCTAGGTAGGTTTCACATCAGCTGGCACTTTGCTAAAGTGCTTCATAGCCCATGAATGCCTGCTTGCATCGTTTCCATGGAAACAGGCGTGGGCTTGCTGCAGTTGTGCATATATTACGATTCTGAATAACATGTGTGCTGGTCGCTGTAATACTCTAATTCAGAAAGAATATTTATTTCTTCTGTAATGTCATACTGGCAGACTCTTTCTTTTTCCATCACCGTTTTGTCAGCGTGACGCTTCCCTCAAAGGGAATCCCTGACCAGTCCTAAATGGATGGGCAATTAGATGCAGATGGCTGGATGGACCCAAGCAATATCACCCCAGAAACACTGTGACGACCCACAGATCCTCAGCCGAATCAGTTCCTCGTGGCTCCATTTATTGACATCTTCTCAAAAAGACATCAAAGACCCCCACGGCAAACTCAGCACGGGCTCCCCCTCAGGAATCAGCACTTCCCAGGAAAAAGAAAACACCCGTGGCTGTGGGGTGAAGCACGACTGCAGAGAGGCAAGGTCACGTCCAGCACGAATGATCCATCAGGCGGTGAGCAGGAGTGTGGTGACAGTTAAGAGGCTGGGGGGGTGAGGCATTAAGTTGGAGAGAAATAGCATTTCAGAGAGTTCAATCTTTATTACCTGCACACTTCTTACAAATGACAACTCCCAGATTGATGGACGCCCATTGCGGCAGCGGCGATGAACAATCCGCACAGCTCCGATTGGACTTATTGAACCAGATCTTCTCAGCCACTTCATAATCGGAGAGAGTTTCGGCTATTGATTCCTGGACCGCTTCAATCCACTCCTCCTTCTCCCTTTCCGACTCTGCCGTGAAGCTGCAACGATTCAGTTTTTTTCCACTATTTAGTCATTGATTCAGAGTCTAATTAAACAGTACATGGTCCTGGCCGTGTTCAAGTACCGAAAGGTTCCTGTCTTTCTGTACACGTGCATGCATGTGTAATGTGTGCATCAGCTGTGTACCTATGAGCCTGTGTGCTTCTTTGTGTGTGTGTGTGTACATGTGTTTACGTGACTGATTACCTTTCACAACAACCATAACGACCAGTCTTCCTCTGGACCCAAACCTGTCTGGACCTTTTAAATCCATCAGACATATTTCACACTGTGTATGAGTATTACACTGAAGTTAATTATATCAGCCAAACTTTGTTCTTTAGGTAGCTCTGGAAATACTGTATACTCACAAAGTGATTGCTAAATCTTTCTCTGCTCCCGTTATTTCTGACCTTGTCTCGGTTTTCTGTTGTTATGGCAATTTGCACCAACACAGGGCAGAGCCTGATATCGGCATCATCAAAGGGCTGGCTGAATCACGAGGCACGGTGGTGCGTCTGCTGTGCATCTGAAGCGTGTGGGATAAGCTCGAGCAGGATGACGACCAGCCCTAGGCTTCCGTCTCCTCAGTGCCCGACGCCTGCCACACGCGGCGGTGTTTTATTCTGCGTATTCGCTGCTTTCCAGAAACTTCCATGATTTTTTTTACTGACTCAGAGAGCATATGTTTCAAAAATACTTTTTTTAAAGGGAATTCTGTCAGAGCAAGCCACAACGAAAGGCACATTTTTTTGCAATTTCAGCAGACGTGCTATATAGGGTGCTACTCTTAAGTTTCAAAATTCAGTACTACTGACTTTTCAGTAGTCAAGAGGATGTCTTTGAGAAAAACTTAAAAATAAGTAAATCAACAACTGAACTCTGCCCAAAAATACAGTTTCACAAAAACACGAGGGGGCTCCTCCGAAATAACATCAAAGCGCGATGAAGACGCATATTTACACGGTCATTTTACCAGCAATGTTCTCCACAGCCAAGTCAGCTGACGCAGCTGTGGATAAACTAGATCACGTTGTCTTTTATGTACTCAATTTACCAAGAAAACCCCAATTATATACGGCCATTAAAATCAAGGAGAGTGACTCAAGCTAACATAAACAGATCGATCGTGTATATAGAGAGGGGCGGGTTGAGGGCCGTAAACGCGGAGAGGGGACACAATGGAAAATCCAGGGCACGACGCCTCCATAGACTGTATATAAAATAGGGGGGGTACGGTCCTTAGGAGAGGAGAGGAGGCAGGACATGTCACTTTGTCTCAGCGCACATCTTGGTCTATTTAAGCTGACTGGCTCCACCCCCGCATCAATCCAAGCATCTTACACTAACCCCCCCTCCCCCCCACACACACAAAATGGCCAGCCAGTTACACACAGTACAGAGAAAAGGAAAATTCTGAAACCCAACGGCAGCCCTGATACAACAATCAATATCCAGCTGTTGGGTCTTAATTTGTCCTCCCCAACCTGGCCTGCAGGGGGCGGGCCAGAGGACCAAATACTTCGCAGGGCCTCACTGAGGCCGGTCCGAGGCAGGGAGCCTCGTCTCCCTATGCGCAGCACTACAGCCACACCGAGGCACGTTTCTATCAGCAAAGTGGGAGGCAGAACCGTCATCACATTTAAGCGTGATTATTTCACACGCGGGGACATGACGTCACGCAGAAATGTCACAGAGGAAGCATCCGCTTCAAAAAACGCCACCCTCAACTGCAGAAGGGTCCTCGCGTCCTGACACTGGCGCCGCGCCGAGGAAATTCATTACAGCGACGGAGCCAAAGTCAATTTCCTGCATGCGCTCCTGCGCTGGTCAGCCACGGGGCGTGGGGGGGCACAAGCCTCGGGGACGCGGGAGAAATAAATGTGGCTGTTGTTTTGGTGGTCGATTAGGACAAAATGGGCAAGATAAGAGGCTTATGCCTGGAGGACACTTTTAAAAGGAACAAGGTGAATGAAAGTAATAATCCATAAAAAGGGGATTAGTGTGAGTGCAGCCGGACCGAGGCAGCTACCCCGGGGCTGCCTAATGCTGGGCTTCTATCAGGTTAGCAGAACGTTTCCAATTAAACCCTTCCTTCTTTATTTTAGTAGAATAAGTGTGATCTTTTTCATCCAAGCTACTGCCCTGTAATATTCCTGGTACCCGTGTTCCAAAACACTCTGGTATCAGGTGTCCGTACCACAGCAGCTAGCTGAACGCAAGAACACATTTTAGAATAAAAAAATAAGAAAAAAAACAGCTTTATGTTTCAATTTACTGAGCTCAACAGGAAAAAAATATGTCTCTCAGTAAATTCCATTCAACATATAAATGTGAGTCAGTGTTGCATGTAATCATGACTTTAATAGCATTACACAACTAATTAAAAATAGATGAAAAGTTAAGTCAAGGTAGA
Source organism: Hippopotamyrus pictus (assembly GCA_026781145.1). Classification (NCBI taxonomy): domain Eukaryota; kingdom Metazoa; phylum Chordata; class Actinopteri; order Osteoglossiformes; family Mormyridae; genus Hippopotamyrus; species Hippopotamyrus pictus. Next base: position 20,411,227 of record JAODLC010000015.1, on the reverse strand, counting down.
AATAAACAAGCTCACGCCAGCCCAGATTAGAAGGCAGAAGCCCAAGGCAGGAAACGGTCACAGCAGGTTAGCATGCATCGCCACTCTGCTCTTAGAGGGGCCTCCAGCATCAGACACCTTCACCCAAGGCCACAAGGGGTGCTGTGTGTCACAGAAGGTTATGACCCTGTGCCCATGATCAGAAGGTTGCTGGTTCAAATCCCTTGGCTGGCAGAGTGAGGTCACCACTGGATCCTTGACCTGGCTCTTAACCTCACCGCTCCCAGGATTGTCTGACCCTGCTCTCTGATCCTCACCCATTTACCAATTTGGACAAAAGCATCCAATAAATTAATATATAAAGTATACGGCCATTTTCTTCAGCAGAAAACGGCATTGATACTTCACTCTACCTTTTTCCTATTCTCTAGCTTTGGGCCAGTGTGTCCCCTAAACTGATAAATGTAAATGAGCGGAAACAAGAGGAGCCACTGACAGGCTGATCAAAATAGACCCCCCCCCCCCCCGGAATATCCATTCACTCCGGAATATTCGCAATGATTTCGTTAAGAAAGTCAACATTCCTGAGGACATTCGGAAACTGGCCCCTTAGGTCTGCGACTTACTCAGTAATAACTATTAATTCATAACTTAACAAAATAAATCAACATACTCACCGAGTATGTTTATCATTTGCCCAGTTCTGTAGCATGCTAACCAGTAACCATCCATGCTTTATTTAATCATCGCTGCAGCCTGACATCTCTACCTGCTCATCTAATCAGGTCTGCGGCTCATTGGACAGATACACTCAGGTGCTTCTTTATTTGTCTAGTTCGTCCCAGAGGCACTACCATTCTACCATAGATACGCTACAATTCTACCATAGATACGCTACCATTCTACCGTAGATACACTACCATTCTACCATAGATACGCTACCATTCTACCATAGATAAGCTACCATTCTACCATTGATACGCTACCATTCTACCGTAGACACGCTACCATTCTACCATAGATACGCTACCATTCTACCATAGATACGCTACCATTCTACCATTGATACGCTACCATTCTACCATTGATACGCTACCATTCTACCGTAGATACATTACCATTCTACCATAGATACGCTACCATTCTACCATTGATACGCTACCATTCTACCATAGATACGCTACCATTCTACCATAGATATGCTACCATTCTACCATTGATACGCTACCATTCTACCACTGATACGCTACCATTCTAAAATGTTCTATAAACAGCACATGAGAATAGAGATTTAAAAGTCTAGATGAGGCTGGTCCTGTGGTAACTACAGGGCAGGGTCACATGAGGGCGACAGAGGCTTACCAGAAGTTTTTAAAGGGGGTATTAATCTCGAAGCCCTTTCGCTCCACATCCTTCACGTGGGCGGCAGCCAGCTCCACAATGGCCACCCCGATCCCGGCTTTGAAGTCCTTGAAGAGAGCACACACACGTATCCATACAATGAGCAGTGCGGACAGGAGGAACCTCTCATGCTATCGCTGGTATGCAGTGAGCTTCTCCAGCTTGTGTCAGACCACGGGGCCGATCCGTGGCTCTGCTGCCAGAAAAAAAATATTTTAATGTGCCCAAGTGGTTTTAATAAATATGCTTAAAAACATTTTTCTTTCAAGCTTAAATGTATTTTTTGATCTTATTTAGTCTTCCAAAAAACTTTTTATTGACATACATCACTGCAGACTTTTTGCCTTGAGCTAGTCAATTAAAATTAAAATTAGACAGTTTCTTAAATGAATCAATCAATGTGTTGTGGCCATAATGTCCTTCACACTGCATTAGGCAGTGTAATACAATTACTCACTAACTAATATAGACATCACTAATTAGAAAATAGAAACAGAGAATATGATAAACTATAAATTCCCAAATGGTGACCAACAGAATGACAAAAACAAAAACAGAAGCCACAGTCTTTCCAGAAGTCTGCCTTGAGGTAGTGGGAATGTGGCAATTAGCACATACATTTAAATACTAATATTTTAATAATGGTGGCAAAAGCACCTGCCAGCTGGACCTGCAGCTGAGGAGCAGCTCAGTGTGACAGGTGACAACACGCCATTTACTGGGTCTTACTGGGGACTTTCAGCTGCAGAGACGTAAATCAACTGTCCCTCAGAGCAGTGTTTCCCAATCTGCTCCTTGGGGACCTGAGCCAGTCCACGTTTTTGCTCCCTCCCAGCTGCAAGACAATCCACCTTTTAGGGAGCTAGGATGAAGCAAAAACATGGACCGGCTCACGTCCCCAAAGACCGGATTGGGGGAAACTGCCTTGTAGAGGATGTACAAGAGCACAGTTCCTGTGGGTGTTTTCCATAACTGGTCCACTCAGCATTTCCTTTGCCTCTTTGTAAGATCCATTACACAAAATAAAAGACGTTTCCCACTGACACAGTCGCTCACGGCTACTTCAGTTCCTTTGGCGACATCTTCCAATAAACACAATTTAACTGTGTGGAATAACAGACGCGATGCTATGCGTCACCTTGTCAAAATGGATCCATCTCCAACAGACAGGGAAGCTGATTACAATTACGCCTATTTAAATCGGCAGACACTCTTCTCCAAAGCAAATTACCGGTCAGTACAAAGAACAAGCGCTCTACGCAACAGTCAAAGGCTATCAATCAGAACAGGAAACGCCTCCAGTATCCTGTGAGAGAGATAGCAAAGAAAGCAGTGTAAGGTTTACACAAACAGAGGAGGACAGCTGAGGTCCTAACTGAGCACCTAGAGACCATATAAAAATGGTCATTCTCAAGTTATATAGCTTATATAGTTAGATAGCTTATAGAGTTACCCTGTGCGTCACACCTGTGTACAGTACTGCAGATCGAGTGCTGGCTCACAGTCCTTGAGAAAATGCTATTTATTTGTGAGGGCCCTGTGCACGTCCCCTCAGACTGATTCACGGGATAAAAAAAACACATGAAGTCAGACCCTGCAGCTCAGCTTCTTAGCTTTGCGATTTAAGCAGAAGCAGGGGAATGAAATATTCATGCGTGTGTGAAATGCAGAGCGAGGAAGCAGCAAGTAAGGCTGGAAGGGGAGGAGGGGATGGCAAAGGGCGGCCCTTTCCTAATGACGCTCATCTTTTTGCGAGGCCAATTAAAGACATGCTGTTATGATCCATCGAGCCACGATGCTGGTGACCTCACCATTATGCTCTGTGGCCGCTCTAATTAATACCCCACGCAGGTTCGTAAGCACACAGCCTAAGTGTGGGTTTCGTGTAAAAGGGGAAAAGAAAACCTTTATGAGAATCAAACTAAAACTTAGCAGTACTTTAAGATGACAGGTAGAGAGAGAACATGAGAGTGTGTGTAAGGGCGATAGCAATCGTTGAGTAGAGGAACAAAAAAAAAGCTCAAAACAAGAATAACGTAGGTAAACAGTCATCTGCATAAAACTCAAAATTTGGTGGGAAAAACAAACGTTTAGTAACACATAAATATCACTAAACGACTCTCAAAACGTTGCCATAATGAATAGCCACGTAATTATGAAGGTTAGTTGCCTCTGTCTTTTACATCATAACCACGCTCTGCTTTCAGGACTCTTCCCGTTAATGCTACTTCTTAAAATCAAAATGTGCAAAACTCTGATAAAGAGTTTAAAAAGTTACTTCAGAGATCACTAGAAAGATTGCTACATCGTATTAAAACTACAATAAATAAAATTAAGCAAATAAATTACAAATGAACGAGGGCACATTTTGTGTATGCAGAAGAGGGCAAAGTGGAGGAATGAGGCTCAAAAACAGCAGCATCGATTCATCCCATCGCTTCCACGCTGCAGAAACGGTCCATTGTTAACGAGGAAATTGCGCTGGAATTTCAAAAGATCTAATGAAGCTAAAGATAAATTTAATTGTTCCCTCCAGGTCAAGTAGCACATTTATATTTAAATCACATATACACGTGCAAAACCTGAAACTAAGATACAACTGCCACCGAATGAAAATGACAGTTCATTCAAAATGTTTGATTTGTATAACAGAAATTCTTATATACATAATAAAAATCGCAATATAAATCAAATGATATACATGTAAAACGATTATTCCAGAATTAGGCCTATATAGAATACTGTACGTTTACTATAGCATATTTAGTGATTAAATGGGGGATATGTCATAGTAATATTCTAGGAATGTTCTTTATTTTCCTGCCTAAAATCAAAAAGACAAAAATTCAATATGAAAACAGGCACGATGGTTTCAGAAAGGTGACCTTTTGTTATGGTTTCAACTCTACCTGAACAGCCCAAGTAGCCATAACTCACAAGAATAAGACACCATCCTGCCCATGTGGGCTGTCCCACCTCACAAGAATAAGACACCATCCTGCCCACGTGGGCTGTCCCACCTCACAAGAATAAGACACCATCCTGCCCACGCGGGCTGTCCCACCTCAAATCTTTATGTCATGCTTTTACAGTGTTGAAGAGTAACTACTAACTATGTAATGGTGCTACGTGATTAAATTACAAAATAAATGTAATTGATATATGTTAGTTACTGAGAAAATATGCAATTATATTACAGATACTAATCAAAATGTTGGTATTACAAAGGGGTTAAATCTGAAAATATTATTTTCAGACAAAAAACAAATAGCAAATATAAAAGGGATATGAGGATTCTCCCAACCCACAGTCCGATTCAGACTTCTTTTTATTGGAGGGGAGGGTGGGAGGTGAATTAAAAAACAGGAGACACCCTGCATTTTATTCGTCTTTGGCGTGCTGTCGAGATCAGTGGCAGGATGATGTGACGTTCCTGCCAGCTGAGGAAGTTTTTGCATCACTTACACCAAATTCTGCATCTTTCGTCTATGACACTGAGTGTTTTGTCCACTAGATAATCAAAATGGCGGGTCTGCAGTCTCAAGGTAATTATCCATCTTACGCTAATGAAACTGCCCTAGTGTTTACTGTAGGCGCACTCCCTCAATCAGGACTGGAATGTCACATGACAAATGTAGTTGGAAATAAGAAAATATTTAGAAGATATACAGCTTGCTATAAATTTAAACAGAATAATTTTGTTAATTGTTGTTAGTTGTTAAATGAAAAATGAGTTTTGTGACATTAGTAATGTAATGAGAGTTCAGGGCTCTGCACCTGCCATGCTAGCAGCGGGTTTGGGGGTTGGTTCGTGGTTCTGTCTTGTGCTTCCAGAAGCATGACACGAGATCATGAACGTTTGTATTGTGGTTTCAGGCTCAGTTTCAGAACCGTCACACCATTAAGGTAGAATATAACATTCATTTTGCTGCTTTGCATCTTTTCACCGCACATAAATGACTTCTTTTGGCATATTTCCAGACAATGCAGGTCAGTAGATTTGTGGAGACAGATGTGACTTTTCAGCGTTACAGGGTTGGCATCATGGGGGGCATTTGCAGGTCACCCCCCCCCCACCACCACCCCAAATGAGCCACTGTGCCCCCCCCAAAGAACACAGTCATTTATTTTAACTTAATTTTTTAGTAAAGATGTTCATTTTAAACAGCATGTGTATGCAAAAGTAAATTTATTTTTAATGTTAAGTCCCTTCGGGGGCTGCGTATACATAACATGTGGTTAAATTGTAAATGTAACATGTAAGTGAAATTTAAAAATGTATCAAAATGGTTTATCACTATAATATTCCTGGTTATTAATTCATATTGTCCCTGGGAAAATCCATTAAAATATCAAATTTTTCAAGGGTTGCTTCTTACACACGTCTCATCTCTACCAGAGCCCAGCTAGTAAGTGAAGGTTTGGAATGAATCAAATGACAAAAACACGGAACAGAAATCAAGGCATCATGTAGGAATGTCTCATCTACTCAAGAAATGTCTGATCAGAGCTACGTATGGAAATTAACATTAAAGCTGATTAAAAAAAAAATAATAATGAATACATGATTCTTACAACAAAACTAACCTTTTAGTAAGTTATTAAATTAAAATCTTTTATTCAATTATAAGATTTTGAAAAAAAGTTAATGTTGAACGAGGCAGAGCTGAGCTCAGGCAGGGTGCGATGTGGACAGGACGAGGCGGAGCTGAGCTCAGGCAGGGTGCGATGTGGACAGGAGGAGGCGGAGCTGAGCTCAGGCAGGGTGCGATGTGGACAGGAGGAGGCGGAGCTGAGCTCAAACAGGGTGTGATGTGGACAGGAGGAGGCGGAGCTGAGCTCAGACAGGGTGCGATGTGAACAGGAGGAGGCAGAGCTGAGCTCAGGCAGGGTGCGATGTGAACAGGAGGAGGCGGAGCTGAGCTCAGGCAGGGTGCGATGTGGACAGGAGGAGGCGGAGTTGAGCTCAGGCAGGGTGCAATTCTCACTTAAAATCCGCAGTCTTTTAAATCTGCACCAAAGTGATGTTTGTTCAAGTACATAAACTATTAAATCTAGATTTTACAGAACCTAGATTGAAGCAATACGGATTCACGGATTTGGATTTGGAGCAACGTGCATTTACTTACAAAAACTGTTTACTACAAACCGGAGCAATTTGTGTTCACGTACACAAAACTGTCTATTGAATCCGTATTAGAGCGATGTGCATTCACGAACACAGACTGTCTATTAAATCCGGATTGGAGCGATGTGCGTTCAATTACAAATATGGTCTATTAAATCTGGAGAGAAGCACTGTGCATTCACACCTGATATATTATCAGGACGCTTCACCCAGGTTGTGGTTTAACAAACAGTTCATTTTCCCCATGCAGGAATCTGTCATTTTGGAGAGAAGCAGCCCCAGACCTCAGAAAGCCTATATTATTAAGAATACCGAAAGGAAGGGGCATCTCCTGATTCTGGGGTGTCTTTAATTGTGCCTGAGTGAGACGCTTAGCGCCAGAGAGGAAGCGCTGCCTCTTCTCATTTATCTCTGGATTAAATACTACACTCCACTGAGCATACTGTCATACTTCCAGCCATGGCCTCCCCCTTCCCTTCTTCTATGTCAGGAGACCCAAAGTACATTCGCATTGCCCAGGATTTACCGTTTAAGCAAAACAATACAATTAATTCCCATTTTCCGCGTCTCCCTCTATATAATTCATGGGCTGAGGCGGAATGGGGCTGTCACAAAGCAATTTGCAAGCGGTGCGGGAAAAAGATGAGGAAGTGTGTTTGTGCTAATGATGGAGATAATGAAAGGCAAACGGGGGTGAGCCGGCGAGATGGGTGAGGCTATTTACCCGTAATTTGGGTCGCAGGATAAGGCGAGCCAGTATCACAAGAAATATCTGTCCTATTTATCGCCTTGCAATCTTAAAGTGCGCCCTTGTAGGGTGTCGATGGAAACTAGGAGAAGCCTCTACTTCATCCTGTTCTTAATCCCACTCCAAAAACCACAAGAGACTCTTTCCCCAACTATTTTTAGCTATATCTCATCCTGCTATTCTTTATACAAGAATGTTTTATTTTAAATAAAGAGAGAGTGAACTTATTTCACATGAAAAGGGTTGGGAGTGATTGCATACCTGCTCTGCTTTATAAAGTCTCACTTGGGTTCCCATCAGGGACAGGAAGACTCTTCCTTTGTAGCCGCGCAGCTCCACATAGCCGCATTTGGCTGCGCTGGGCTTGGAGCGCAGCTGGGATGCACTGGGCTGGCTCCGGATCGCTATCTGCAGGGCATTGATCCAGTCGTACCGCTCTCCTGTGTGGGAACGGCGACACGCACGTACAGTGAAATTAGAACAACAGAAAAACTACTTTTCATTATGAAATTTACTCTCAAGAGTTATTGAAATGTTACTGTCAAAGTTTTGGTTATTGCATGATAGAAATCCACTCTTAGCTAACATCAGCTGAGTTTAGTTTCAAGAGTTGAATCGGTGGGATCGAGTAAAAGGCAGCAGCTCCAGTGGACCACAGACATGTTAGGCATAGCTGAGGGCGATGATGCTGACAGCAGCACTGATGCTGCTGAGAAATCAGCACAGGCTCAGAAGCTTCCTGAGTGCTTACACTGCTCACTTACTGGGCCCCCCTCAGCAGGAACGGGCCGGGGGGGGGGGCTTTTGTTTGAGGTGCGCAGACGGCTCTACGACAGGGATTTGTTAATTAGTCCCTAAAGTTAGCAGCTGCATAACTCAGAGAAACCTAGTAATAAATTATACATTCAACAAAGAGCCTTCCAATCAGAAACAAAAGGGTGTAAATCGGACACATTTCAAAAGCCTGAAAGTCACAAATTTGCAGCAGAATTACCCACAATAAACTGCACTCAAGATGAGAACTGCCCTGCTGGTATGGTGCCAGTTCCAGATGGCCCCCTATGCGCCAGCGCGAGTGTGGGCATGTGTGGCGCAGAACAGCTGCCTAAGAGGGACAGGGAGCAAAGCCCCCCCCGATCACTCTGTCAGCGTCTCCTTTCAGATCAATTCATAAAGCGGACAGAACTTTTCCACCAACACTGGGGCTCCTGCAGGAGCTCCCACGGGATGGCTGAGCTGAGACCGGATATCAGGCGACCACAGGAACGTCGCAGTCTCCTGCCACACCTTCTGGGGGGGGGTATGCAGAGCCAGAGAGAAATTGCAGCTGGAAACTTTATTTTAATCGTGGATCTGAGGCACCTGACAGCAAGGCTGGTGTGCTGAACATTAAAGACAAAAGTGTCTGGGGTGGAGGGGTGAGTGGGAGGGCTACAGGGGAAAAAGACAATAAATCACATGCGAAGGAGGGAGGGCTCCAGGGGCACAGCACCAGAAAAGTGTGTCACTGGGGGTCTGCAGAGTTAGTCTGAAAACTTCAGTGGAGGTGCCTACTTTCCATACACATTTTGCTGTATTTCTCCCACTTACAAAATGATATGTAGAAATTCAGCCTTTTAAAAAGAGGGGTGATCTGGGTGGTGGTGATCAGGAGTGAGGCAGGGTTAGGGTTAGGGCGTTCACAGAGTCTGGGCGGTGGTGATCAGGAGCGAGGCAGGGTTAGGGTTAGGGCGTTCACAGAGTCTGGGCGGTGGTGATCAGGAGCGAGGCAGGGTTAGGGTTAGGGCGATCACAGAGTCTGGGTGGTGGTGATCAGGAGTAACGCAGGGTGCTGTACACATGCACCATGTGCTCAGCAGCTCACCTGACCAGCCCCCACTTAGGTTGTTGGAGAAGATCTCTCCGAAGACGACGGAGACTCAGCACTGACAGCTTAAAAATCAGCCACACTACATCATGTTAAAAGAATGAAGTTAGAGATGGCTTGTTGGCTCGGAACAAGAACTATGGTCTCACAACTCCCGGGTTATGGGATGGATCCCCCACCCAGACTGACATCCTGCCCTTGGATATGCTCCAGACTCATCATAACCCTGTGCTGGCTAAGGAGTTAAGGGAATGGGATCGATTTCACTTTAATTAATTAGGACAGGCAGCATAAAATCTAAAAATAACTTAAGCAAAATTGATCAAATATCTTCAGTAAAACTACGTTTTACCCCACATAAATGATACATAAATTATATAAAATATATGCTAAATACATGCCAAATAAGCTTTATGCTAAAATATTATCTGAAGTGATTTTCTTTCACTTGCCATTAACTTCCATTAAAGTGCAGGAAGTGTAATCAAGAACAAAAGTCAGTGTTACACAGGGATTTGTTATAAGAAGCAGGTGACCTACATAAACCTCCCCCAGGCCATGAGGCCACCGGCCACTGGACACCCCTGCTTCGGTTAACCCTAACCCTAACCCCCCTACCTTTTTTTCTACCAGTTAAATCAATATATAATGGCCGAAATCCTCCAAATATGATGCATCTAGTCCAAAATCACAGAGAAGGGTTCTGACGATTCACCAGCCGCATAATTTGTGCTTTTTCGCAAAAAGTTTCTCTCTCTAAGCCAAAGTATCCTTGCAGTTTGACAAAAAGGAGGATAAAAATGAAACAAGCATAATTTGTAGTTGTCTCTGATGAATTACAGTGTAAATCTAGCATGACAGACAAACAGCAGATCATTATGTAGGGATTGTGTTGGCTCAGCTACTGTGCTAGTTGGTGGGGGGGGGGGGGGGGGGTTTTGTCACAATGCCGCGAGTGATATTGTACTTGCTGTTCTACCCACCGGCACAAACACTGAAGACCATGCGCCTTGGTTAACACCCCTCTCCCCCTGTAATCGGCTCCCTTTCCAGCATCACTTAGTGCCCCCATGGTGGGCCAGCACGTCTTAAGAACGCCACCATTCCCAGCTCATAAATTCATAAAGGGAGGCGTAAATAATGAATAAGCACTTCAATTATTCATAGCCCTTTATGTTGCCCTTCTTCACTGCTCCTGTGCCGTGGTTTCAGTACCCGTTTGCTACTTATTTACTTAATCTCTTATTCAGACTTCCTCTCGCTTGGAGAGGTTGGGCTCTTGGAAAAAAAAAGCAAACACGCCTGGCGAGAGAGGAGCCCTGAGCGCCAAACGCAGAGATGGGATCTGTGAAGGTCATTTGCTGCGGAAGAGAGGTGGAAGGAAGCGTCTGAGCGCACTTCTCCCTCGAGAAACTGTCCTCAGAGCGAACACAGCTCCAGCTCAGCGCGCGAAAGGGAGATCAGCGCCCGATATTAACGCTGGGGGAGTGATGCAGACAAATACAGGCTTGGAAGTTACTTTACAGAGCAGCTGATAACATGTTCCATGCATCTATGCTGCATAAATGTCAGACCATATACAGAGTTACTGTGAGTAAGTTTTCACCCTCATCCAGTAAGACACAAAACGACTTCGGTTTCTCTTTTAGCATAAATAGACCTGCACGCCGGTGAAACAACTTCATTTTATGGGGGGGGGGGGATTCAGTGGAAACGTTTTTCAAACGAGGCCCCCCTAAAACGGAGTGGGTTCAGTACAGTAGGTAGGGAAAGGTGAACATCAGACCGCATCAGAGAGCCGAATCGTTAGCACTCTGCAGCTGAGAACGATTGATTCTGCAGTTATTCCACGTGGCTCTCTTTCCCCTTAAAGTTCCTTTCTTTCTTTCACCGTTATTTATTTATTTTAACTTTGACAAGTTTGCTGCGTGCTTCCTGCGTTTTCTTTTGTTCCTCGAACAGGGAAACACGCCTCTACTTGTTTATGCTGCGGCCTTGCCTGTATCTCGCCTGTATCTCGCCTGTATCGCGCCTGTATCTCGCCTGTATCGCGCCTGTATCTCGCCTGTATCTCGCCTGTATCACGCCTGTATCTCGCCTGTATCGCACCTGTATCTCGCCTGTATCTCGCCTGTATCGCGCCTGTATCTCGCCTGTATATCATCAGCCACCAAGCCCCCGTCTGACGCCAGCGCATTCACACCGATCTCTCGCCCCTCCAGGAAATCGACTCCTTCCCAAGAAAAAAAGAAAATAAAGTTTTATAGCCCAACTACCCTATTTACCCTATTAAATGCTCCGGCAGTTTGACTTCGACCCGTTTTCCCGTAAGTCCCACACAGAAGTGTCAACTTGCCCAATCACAGGCACAGCGTCCTAAACCCACATACCATCACTGAACTCCAACCAGCCAATGATATCCTAGGTTAGCTTATCGTGGCACGAGATTAGACTTGGCTCCGTGCAACTAAAGGACACCTTCACATGGGCGATCTCATCCTCTACTCCCATCTGTTGGTAAAAAATAGCCCCTATGAATTAGCGGATGTGCTAGCGGGCATCGTCTGTGGGAACAAGCGTGGCAGGAAACACCCCCTTGCAGCCACCAGGGGGAATCTGGAAAATTTATGCAGGCGAAGGAGAGAAAAAAAAAAGGATGTTACCTTCCTTCTCGACGCGGAAAACGAAGGCCCGGTGGGACGTCACCACTTCAAACTTGCTGTCCCCGAGGCTGCGGATGTGGCTGACGGCTGAGAGAGGGATGAAGCCTTTGGAATACATATCCTGAAAGGCAGAAGAGATGGGGCTTTGCATTCGGCAGGAGCTGGGGGGCGGGGGGGGACCTACACGCTACAGAGCCACACAGGGCACCCTGGGCAGCTGCATGAGTCGATAGCAGTGGGTCACACATCACCTGAGTGTACAGTTTAAGAGGTGCTCTATGCTAATCGTCGGCCTCCCTGAAATCACAGCACATTCCTGCCTCTGTGATTTCAACAATCACACTTTAATGTTTCCCCATGAAGGCCTGGCAGGTCAGATCTGCTCTCTGGGACAGCCCAGCCAAGCCGCTGGCTCTCGTTGCGCTAGGGGCCGTGGGGGGGCAGCGTTTCTCTTGAAGCTGAGCACCACAGGGTGGCGTCTGGCAGCCTCAGCCCACCCAGAGACCTCTGGACAATCTGAGGACAGACTCTGGCCTTCGGCTTAGAGCTCAGTGCGAAGCCAGCTAGTGCAGACTAATAAAAGGACACAGCAAAAGAGCCAGGAGCCCAGAGGCCCACAATCACATTGGTCTCTACAGAGAGAGCCTTTCAGTGTTCCTGAAAACAGATTCACAAACTTAGGAAATCGCAGGTGATAAAAGCTATTCTATCCATGTATTATTCATAACAATAAAACCATTATCACAGGCCGGGCTGCTTAAAAAACCCTGCTTTTCTCCAATAAGGCTGACCTGAATGTCATTATCACCTATAGAGCCATGGGCTTACGCGGCACAGCTATCTGAGGGCTGGGCGAACTTCCGGAACCTTCCGGAGCACTTACGGTAGCTCTTAATTAAGCCGGTCGCATTAACACCCAAGGCACAGCATTTTCCAGAAACGGCACGTCCAAAAATACTCACGGCGGGGTGAGCTATCCCATTTTTCTGAGGCTGACCGACGGGGGGGGGGGGAGCGAGAGAGGGGGAGGGACAAAGAGGTACGAGGGAGAGAGGGAGAGAGAGGCGGGAGAGGAGAGAAGGGGGAGGGCAGCCGTACGAGGTCATGGCGAGCTCCGTCCTCGCAAATTAAGCAGGGATGTTAACAATGGTAGGAACAGCTAACGGTGATTACGGAAGCGCGGCGCTGTCTCTCTCCCCGGGAATTCGCTATCGCGCAGAATTGGAGGCTGTGCCGCGGCTCCGCAATCGCCTGTGAACTTTGGCGCATTTTAATGAGCCGCGCTAAACTCGGAGGGAGCCTGAGGTGCGGACGGCCCGGCCCATGCCAGGCACACATAATCGCGCATCATCTGGGCCGCCTGTAATTAATTGTTTTTTTTTTTTTTTTCCCATTCCTCTTGTGGTGGCAATGACAGACATGTTTTTTAATCACACCAGCCTCTGTAAATAACCCAGTGAGTGTCGGGAAGGAGCCAGAGAGATGGCCCCCCCTTTGCCACAGGAGGATGAGAGGGCCCTGGGTCAAGGAGCTCCTGTGCTCTTGCACCTCGCTAATACCCACTCCGGCGTCCATGTTCTATGTACAGCGCTCTCAGCCTTTGTCTCTCTCACGCTCTCTCACTCTCAATGTGCATGTGCACGCTAAGGTACGCACGCTGCTATATTTAAATACACAGGCTCCAACAAGCAATTTAGACACTGACACTAGGAAGCTAAAAGCTTTTTATAATAAAGGTTAGATCAAGAAGGGAGGAAGAAAAGACGGCGTTTCGTGCCTTTGTCACCGGTTTCCATTAGATTAAAACACCCACACCCTGACTCGTTTCACAGATGCATGGGGACACCCAGTGGTCGGACTATAAAACGGCAGCGCAGTTTATAATATCCCGATTACAATGGGTCAGTCGGAAAATAAATGGAATATCATGGATACTGTCAGAGTATTGCTGTATCTATTCTCCAGTAGAGAGTGTGGGGTAGCTGACCGGAGCAGGACTGATGTGCAGCCTGGCCCGACCCAGCAGACAGACACCAGCAGGCCCACACTGCCTACCTAATGTACTTATTTTATTGTTTTATATTATTATAACTGGTTAGGAGGCTGCCTATCACACAGAACCACATCAGGAGGTTCTGAAAACAACTCTCACCCAATAATGTCCTGAAGCCCACCATCCCAAAGATAGCCCCCAAGAGATACCACGAGCGGCCGCGTGCCGAGCTGTAGGCTGCGCAAGGTGGATTGAGCCTCCGCCCTGTGCAGGCCACTGGGCACCGTCGCTCTCACACTGCACAGGTGTCACTGCACAGCCTCGCTTCGCACTGCACTGCATGCGAACTTCACTGCAAACGATTTTTCTGTGTGGGGCACAGGCCACAGCTGCAGGCATAGAGAAGGGGCCGTGCATTTCCCCACGCTGGCAATAGTGCACGTAGTTTCCACACTCGTGAGGCGTGGTGACAGAAAGTCAGCCGATGGAATCAATAAAAAGCTACTTGGCTGTTATGCCTCTGCCCACCATGTGACTGACGTACAGCACGCCGGGTCGAAAAAGCACAGATTAATGCCCCCCTCTCCGCGGCAAGCTGTGACTGCGTCCCACAACGGCGGCGGGCTATAATTAGTAAGTGATTAACGAGGGCAGTGTGAGAGAGGGTAATCGGCATTGGTGGTGAGAGGAGGAGGCTGGGACGAGGGCTGGGGGGGTGACGGGTTTGACTCTCTCTGACCCATTCACACAGAGGCATGAACTTCAAAAACCAACCCAAGTAGCAGAACGTCGCTCTGGGAGCACTGCTCACTGGGGGGAGCCTGACAATGAGGAGGCAAGTGTACAGCGAGCCCATGGCAGCCTACACTGGCCTGATGAGGAGGAGGTGCATGTACAGTACAGGGAGCCCATGGCAGACCATATTGGCCGGATGAGGAGGAAGTGCATGTACAGGGAGCCCAAGGCAGGTTAAATGAGCCTGATGAGGAGGTGCATGTACAGGGAGCCCATGGCAGACTAAATGGCCTTGATGAGGAGGAGGTGCATGTACAGGGAGCTCAAGGCAGCCCTGTCTGAAGAGGAGGAAGTGCATGTACAGGGAGCCCATGTCAGACTAAATGGTCTGACGAGGAGGTACATGTACAGGGAGCCTATGGCAGATTAAATGGCCTTGATGAGGAGGAGGTACATGTACAGGGAGCTCAAGGCAGATTAAATGGGCCTGATGAGGAGGAGGTACATGTACAGGGAGCCCATGTCAGACTAAATGGGTCTGATGAGGAGGTACATGTACAGGGAGCCTATGGCAGATTAAATGGCCTTGATGAGGAGGAGGTGCATGTATAGGGAGCCTATGGCAGATTAAATGGCCTTGATGAGGAGGAGGTGCATGTACAGGGAGCTCAAGGCAGATTAAATGGGCCTGATGAGGAGGAGGTACATGTACAGGGAGCCCATGGCAGACTAAATGGGTCTGATGAGGAGGTACATGTACAGGGAGCCCATGACAACCTAAAAGGGTCTCATGATGAGGAGGAGATATGTGTGCTGAGAGCCCATGGCAGCCTAAACAGGCCTGATGAGGAGGAGACGCATGTGCTGAGAGCCCATGGCAGCCTAAACAGGCCTGATGAGGAGGAGATATGTGTGCTGAGAGCCCATGGCAGAGAGTCTGTCTGTCTGTCTACATACCTGCCTTTCAGGCTCCATCTGTCTGCTGTCTGTAAGCCACACAGGGTCCTACTCTTAAGAAAGCAGCATCAGCAGAGCATAATTTCACCATTAAAGCCAGGTGGTATTGGGAGTGTCGATATACTGACAGAGGGAGGAGGACTGCAGCAGGGCCCTGGGGAACAAACATGGAGGTCACCCTGCAGAGTGGACACCATGGCCTCCTCCCGCTTCTTAGTGACACACTAACCATCTCTTATGCTTTTTATAGAGCTTAAGGGCAGATGAGCAGTGAATTGAACTTTAATTTATTCCTGTCAGAGACACCTTAGGTGAGCGACAGAATGCACATTGATATGTGTGTGTGTGTGTGGGTGTGTGTGTGTGCGTGTGTGTGTGTGTGTGTGTGTGTGTGACTGACTGTGTGTGGGTGTGTCTGTGACTGTGTGTGACTGTGTGTGGGTGTGTGTGTGACTGTGTGTGGGTTACTGTGTGTGACTGTGTGTGGGTGTGTGTGTGACTGTGTGTGGGTGTGCTCGTTCAGTAGACTTACTTTGTCGTTACTGTAATAGCGGAGATGCTCCCCGTCAAATGTCACCCATCTCTTCTGATACACACAGTTCCTGAAGGAGAGACATTGAATATAAGCATACAAGCTTATTGAGGAACAGAATCCTGCACTGGAGGACTCAGTACCTCAGCCAGGCCCCACACTGGAGCTCACAGAGGAACAGCGCCCTGCACTGGAAGACTCAGTACCTCAGCCAGGCCCCACACTGGAGCTCACAGAGGAACAGCGCCCTGCACTGGAAGACTCAGTACCTCAGCCAGGCCCCGCACTGGAGCTCACAGAGGAACAGCGCCCTGCACTGGAAGACTCAGTACCTCAGCTGGGCCTCTTGGCCTTCAGTCATTCATCTACCCCATCCGACCATGCTATACTCTAAATTTAATCACCAAAAAAATGTCCCACACTTGACCTAGTTCCTATGTGCACAAACAGCCCAGCCCTGTGACACGGGGACAGGGATCCCTTCCCCTGAGGCAACAATCTTTCAGTCTGACTGTGTAAGCCACTGCATGACTCTCTCCTTTGGCTCCAGGCAGATCCCTGCTACTTTACACTTAAACCCGGCAAAACATTAAACACACTCACGTGTAAAGAACCTAACTAACCGTGCATGGCTTTAGGGAGAAGATCACACTATGGGACCAAGTCATGTAGCCAGAATGGGGACAAAAACTGAAGCTGATTAACATGCTAATCTTCACTCCCGAACCGCGGTCTCAATTCACCGGCAGCGCTGGGCGTAGGAGAGACTGAAGCCCTTCACTGCCATCACCGAAGTTCCCACCTGAGGTGTCAGCCAGACAAATGAGGAAAACCTCCATGGGTCAGAGAAGCTGCAGCAGTGATGCTAGTTAAACAAAGAGCTGATGCCTTCTTCAGAAGGGGGAACGTCTTCGAAAGGCGTAGAAACTTAGAAAGAGCTTAGAAATGGGCCAGTTTCTACTGGACATTTGGCTTAACATTAATGTTGCCATCAATACTCTGCGGTTATATGCAGTGTACTTTAACACTAACTGCTAATATTGGTATGTTGCATACCTTTCTGTTATTACTTCCTTAAGCTCTCTGCTCTGTCTCAGTCCAGCTCTCCTCACCACAAACACCATCACAAACCAGCTTCCCCTATTCTGGCTGTACTGTAGAGACGTAGCCATGAGCCTCGCAGTGCAAAGACAGCTGGCCCAGGGCGCCAAAGAAACCACAGCGATATAAAAATACCTCAGAGATGTCAGATGTGCCCCACAGCCTGCCTGCACATACTCCCAGCACTCTTGAAATAAAAACACAGTAAAGTGCAGCACTGAGGCTCAGTAAGTAGCCCCGTCACAGTTAGGGCTTAGCACAGCCATTTGCACACTCTCACCCTGAAGTATAATTCAGCTTTTCTCTCACTCCAAAAGTATGCAGGTACGTGAACTGGCACCTCTAAATCGCCCCTCCCTTGAGTATCCACTAGAGGGCAGTGCCTCCCAGAATGACTCCTCCCCGCCGTGCCGTGACCTGGTGGCGGGTAATTGGCTGGATGATGCGATCAGCAGGAAAGCAGAAAAGCGGTGCCTCACCCCTGCGGGGAAAGCTTGTCCAGCCAGCCAGCCTTGAGAACGGCCTTGTGGGTCTGGTAGTAGCAGGCATAGGGAGAGATGTCCAGGTCCGGGTTGGCAAGCTGGATGTGATTCCCCCTGCTGTCTGCCACCTGCCCCATGCCAAAATGCCTGGACTGAGAGCTGCGGGCATCCTCTGTGGACCACTCCTGCTGTGAGGGTTCCCCATGGACTCGCCCACTGGCTAGCGAGGTCTGGGCCGAGGAAGACACTGCATCGTTCTCCGATCTGCTCTGCTTGCTCCTGAAAAGCCATGTCACACTTTAGGTCACGGACCAGGGTTTCTCTGGCGCTGAAACAGACTGCAATCGTGAGCTTTTCATGAGGAGGTGTGGCACTGAAATTAGTGACATCACACCTCACTGTGACCTTCTGCTACATAAGCTGCCTGTTTGCCTGTTACACTGCACTGCTGCGGCCATGCTTAACCCTCCAAACACAGTATGCTAAGGCTGGACCGCACTGCTATGGACAACTACACCCTGCACATTAAAGGTCTGACAGGTAAATCTGAACCAGAGGTTCAAAGAAAGAAAAATAAGTGAGACCATGTTTACCCTGAAGTGAGCTTTGATGCCTCCTTGTTTTTACTTCTTGTCTGGTCATCGGGAGCGGTATCCTGATCAAGGAAGGAAGCAGGATCAAGATGAGCATCAAAAGCCACATATATGAAAACATAGATGTGTCTTCACGTCAGATTCTAGTATAGCTTTCAAATTTAGATACCAAGAAATTAATTCAGAACACATGAAAGAAGTGTATCCTGTGCTGAACTGGCATTCAGTCCAGGGTGTCCCCCAGCCCTGTGCCCTGTGATGGACTGGCATCCCATCCACGGTGTTCCCCAGCCCTGTGCCCTGTGATGGACTGGCATCCCATCCAGGGTGTCCCCCAGCCCTGTGCCCTGTGATGGACTGGGAAAGGCTCCAAACACCCATGCAACTTTGGCCAGGGAAAGCAGTTTGAAGAGCGACAGACGGATAGATCAGTTAAACGTGTAAAAAGCTTATTTACCTGCTTTTGCATATTAGATATTTTCAGCAAAACAAATTTAGAAATTTTCAAAAAATATGGAAAATTAGAAAACTGATATGTTTTAATTTTCAGTCAATGTTTAATTTTAAGTCAAAGCGACATGGAAAATTATTAAAAGTGTGGTCGAAACAAAATACAGGGTACCCTTCCTTGTGTGCAACTATAACTATTTAGTATAGACATTTTTTTAACCATACATACCAGAGGTCACCAACAGGCGGACTGCGGTACGGGTCTTGACCCAGAAGCTGTCCCATATGGACCCGGACCGATAGCCAAGACAGAAAGTTTAGATTTAAAATCTAACAGGGTGCTTCTATTTTTATCGCCGCATCTTTAGTAGTCTTTCCGGTAGAGGTTTAGCACTAGAACCGCCGTTTCCCACGCCAATGAACATCAAACGCCTTTAACCGCCAAGACGCAGTTTGGCGTTTGCAGCCCTTTGTTAGCGCTAATGTGCCATTAGTGTTAATAGCAGCGAAGCTAACACCCGCAACCAAAAAGCGTAATGTTCCTAACAGAGTGGCTGCTCTGTCCTGAAATCGTAAAGCTGAGAAGTTTTCAAACACGGCATGTATTATATAACATGTTGGATAAACAGACGTAGTTTATTGGCAATGTCATGTTCGTTTAAGTTTCTGTTTTTCAACAACTGTATATAAAGTAATGTTATTTGCAGTGGTGGAATGTAACAAAGTATTTAAACTTCGTTACTATACTTAAGTACATTTTTACGTATCTGTACTTCACTTAAGTAAAAATAATAATCCATACTTTTTATTTTACTCCATTACATTTTACGGCAATTATCTGTACTTCCTACTCCACTACATTTCTACAATTTATGCCGTTAGTCGTTACATTTTATGCCTGGGATACAAACGTCATGCGTGTAACTAAACTCTTCAGCCAATAAGGGCAAAGGTGTGTTGTCACGGAGGCAATGCATCTAACCGTAATGCATTGCGTCAGGATCAGAATGCGATACTTTAAGCCAGCGCTGTAAGCAAGTCGAACGCACCCAATGACCGGACTGGGGAAACAAACTGAAATGCTGACTTAATACAGAGGACTAATGACAACAACCAGAAACAGCTGATCACATGGGGATCCCACACAACGTTAACGAGGAGGCGTGGCACACGGAAGGAGCGGACAATCGGGGCAGGACAGGAGTAATGTTGGGATAAGATCTTTATCGTTTTGGAAGCCATTAAGAAAAAAATGCTCTTCATGTTTTATCCTGTTCATTTTGTTTTTAAATGCTTAAAAAAAAACATATTTAGGTGTAATTAATTAATTGGTTTTCCA
>JAODLC010000015.1:20328919-20343479 GCA_026781145.1 Hippopotamyrus pictus | reverse complement strand
ATGTGAGGTTTACTCTGTCTCTCACATCCACCACAGCTCAACTCAGGTCCCTCACTGGCTGCTTTTCAGCACTGCATGTGAGCTTTACTCTGTCTCTCACATCCACCACAGCTCAACTCAGGTCCCTCACTGGCTGCTTTTCAGCACTGTATGTGAGGTTTACTCTGTCTCTCACATCCACCACAGCTCAACTCAGGTCCCTCACTGGCTGCTTTTCAGCACTGCTGCTGTCCTTAGGAAAACAGAAGGGGTGTTACATCCATAGACGTATTGTTGGAATTGTTTTGCCATTATTCTTTTTGCTTGTTTTCTCTGTCTTTTTGTTTGTGTTCAGGTGTTTCTAATTGGGGGAGTCTCTCTCTCTCTCTCTCTCTCTCTCTCTCTCTCTCTCTCTCTGCTTAATTGGGGTGTTGGGAACCTTTCTGGAGCTGCATTCAGTACCTGTGAACAGATCTTCGTTGCTGAGCTATGTGATCAATTTCTATGTATTACTTGAAGCATTTATCAGAAATCATTTGTATGTTTTTCCGCTATAAATAATACTCACTTTTAAGTGGGTTAAATCGCTGCCTTTTTCTTTCTTATGAACCCTGAGCCAGTTTATAACAGCCCTAAATCCATATCCTCCATATATATCTATATAAATAAATACATTAATCTTGATGTTTCCTTATTGCAGAGTTACACTGATATCAGTGACAGGTATTTTAGTGGCTGTTGAGGAGTCCCAGGTGAAGCTGGACTGGTTTATTCCTGAACAAGGCTTTTCATCTCAATCACTTCTAAGGTGCAGAGAGTGTCACAGACACTGCTGTTGTCCTTAGAGTGTGAATAATTCATTAGGAGCATGATTGCTCAATCAGCGAGGCCCTGTTAAGGCCACTGGGAACATCACAATGGAATCTATGTTTCGATCCATTTCGCTTCATTTTTTCCAGCTCACTGCACACTGGAGTCTGAGTTTCCTTCTCCTCTGATCCAGTTCATTTTCTCATTGATCTTTTCGCATATTGTGCATATATTCTGGTACTGTAAGAGGGGGAATAGAGGCTGCTTGATTGCTTGGGAAAATTATGTATAAAAAATGCCAGCCAACATGAACTCCATTGTTGAAACTTTGATCTCAAACCGAACGACTCGGGTTGTATCGAAGGGTGATGTCTTACAGAGTACTAAATCTCCTAAATGGTCTAAAGCCTGTCCTTTGTGCTGCTTTAACTTTTTAGCACACTGGCATTGTCCATTTGTTTGATTAAAATGCATTAGCCATTCGGTGCATTGCTCTAAGCTTGTTTGTGTGACGGAGATCATTTTGCACAGAGGGAATGTTAGACTGTGATTTCACAATATTTCGATAACTCTGGAAGCTCTGCCTGTCACTCGGAGAGGGGATATTGGGAACAGAGTAGGGATGAAGTTTATCAAGGTCTGCTGTTTATCAGCAAGCTTCAGCTTTCTCACAGGTGAGCAAACTTCTACTGTGGTATGAAAGGGAAGCTGCTTGCTGGTGATAAAAAGGAGGTCAGAGGGCACGTGAGGGGCTTTTAGGGAAGCTTAGGCAGGGTTAGGCAGGCTGGACCGGGTCTCACATCGGGCTCCACTGTGCTGGGATCGGAAGGAGAACTCTGTGTGTTATAGAAACAGCTATGCTCTGAGCAGAAAGCTCTGTAATCATCTGGAGTCCATCTTTTCCATCAGAAGCTGTCTCAGCAATTACTATTGACAGAAAAGATGACCGCACCAGTCTGAAGCCCATCTTTGTTCTTCAAGGAACTCATTAATGCTTATTAAGCAGTGGCTAATTCCTCTTGTATTTAGGATTGGTAAATACTCTCTAAGCATTTTTTGGCGTCCTTTAGCTGAGGGTGTGACGATGCCTCACGCCCGATCAGTATGTAAGCGATTCTTTCAATCTCTATACTGATCCTGGGAGAATCTGCTTCCGAAATGTCAAACATCAAAAGCATAAACGTCACAGCCAGCGCCAGGTGACACTGAAGCGCTCCACCTCACGCTCGCTCTCACGTTATCACCCTCCTTTGTGTGGACTGGAGGGAGGTCTCATGAGGGATGGGGGGTGGGCATAAGGTTGTCTAGGCAACATCATATGACCTTGCTAGTGGCCACAGATTCCTAACCTTCACTGTCCCTGTCAGAGAGATTCCATCTCCAGGCATGGCCATTGATATAAAGCCTCTGGAGTCACTTTGGCTTCTGAATGTCACCTTGGTGCAGGCATGTGATCTCGCAGCCCAGAATGCCGCTGGATTCATGTGGGCTGGGATCCTCAGGTGACACTCACACAGACTGCAACACACCATGGTCACCCCACCACTTACTCACCATTTGCACTTTTATATTATCAAATACATTTTCAGTTCTTGGCCTCACCTAGCTACATGTGATAGCAAATCCCATTTTATTTCAAAGCAAATAGCATTTGTTTAAATCAAAGTGCAATAGCATAGTTTCCATCTGATAGAGGTTTTCATAAAAACAAGTTGAATGATTGTCTTTGAATAGCTATTCTAGACCCATCCGTCCATCCATCCACCCACCTATCAGTCCATCCATCCACCTATCCATCCATCTTCTAACCAGTCTGGGTAATGATGGGGGGCAGGCTGCAGCTATCACAGGGCACAAGGCTGGCTGTGGCACATCAGTATTCAGTAACTACTTTTCAGGGGTGAATGAGTATAGTTGCCAATCAAAAGAAAAACTCTGACAAAGTTTGACTGATAACATGGTGAGAAAAATGGCTGAAAATCATTTTGAAGAAGAACCAGAGTTGTTCTTGGAGTCCTCCAAACATTCAGGAGATGAGAGGGAGCAAAAATATGGACTGTTTGGGGGCCCCCAAACATTCAGGAGATGGGAGGGAGCAAAAACATGGGCTGTTTGGGGGGCCCGAGGACCGGATTCAGAAATACTGCCTTGGGTAAACAAGGCGACCTGAATCATGCCAGAAAACATCCAGCTGGCTCATTTTCATGCCTCAAATGTGAAAGAATGAATGTGGAGGCCACTGCATTCACTGGCTCTTCCCTGGCAGGGATTTTCTCACACTCATTTTATGTTGATTCACATGAGCTGCACATACAGGAAGTGGTTCCAAGTTGGGTAACAGGCTCTCGGTTTTGTGGGTGACACTCGATGCTTTAAGAAGCAGGTAGCAAGAACGAGAAAAAGAATCTAATTGGCTGGGCTGTTTCTACTGTTTTTTCAATGCTCCTTCAAATTTAATTCAAATATCTAGATTTTACACACAGTGCTTTGTGTTCAAATTTTTGTTTAAAATCAGAGCTATATGTAGGCATGACCTAACTTTCCACCATTGCTGTTATTTACATTTCAGAAACCCAATTCAAGAATAAGTCTCTAACCCATCTAACATGCTTCATTGGCAGTGAACACACTGACTTCTGAGGCAATTTTCATGCACTGAGTGAGGATCAGACGGAATGATATAAGAGGCAATCATAGTGGACCCATATCATCAAAACATATAGCAATAGACATACAATAGCAAAGTCTACAAATTGCAATTTTGAAATAACAATGCACAAAACCAGTGACCTAAAAATCTTACATGGGACACAAATTAATTTGAATAGTACAGTAGATACTGAAGTTTCAAGTATTTTAAAAATTTTATAATTTCCCCCGGGTCCAATAAAGTACATCCTATCTTTACTTTTCTTATCTTATCAGTTTTCAAACACAAAATGACGACCTTTGAAATTCTATTAATTAATCTTGCCTATTAATAATATCAAATAAAGTTCTTTTTATTGAAGGACTTTGGTTGGCTTTTTCATTGGCCGTGTATCTGGCCACTTGCCGCACTGGAGCGCCGACTCGTCCCACCACACCTAGTACATGAACATCTGTGTTCAGATGAATAAATGATTAATAAACCATAGATAAAGGCACAGTGAAAAGTCTCAGACGTCAAGCCTCAGGAGTCGATTATGGCACTGTAGGCGACCACCTGTGTTACGCGACATTGCAGTTGCATGCAGTACCTTTTTGGGCTTGGATCCAGCCACGTGAGTAATCACCCTTCTCCACCTTTAGCTGCATGGAGCGCCTCTTTTGGATCCGGTCATTATGGGCACCTTGGTTGGCTAAGCCCTACTCTCATAGCTGGGATTACTGCGTGACACTTCAAGCTGACAGCCTCATCCTCTCATTTCTGATAATCATCCCCTCACTTCTGAAATGCCTGAAATGAATTTCGTCCCATACAGTCCTTATGCCCACTCCTCTGCGCTACTGCCCCCTAGTGAATGTTCCATGACAAACAACAAACCAAACCTCCCTCACCCCAATTCATTTGTATGTTTTATCAGTAAATCACCACAGTCCTGTAAAATGATCCACTTCTTTAATCTATGGGTAAATGAAAGATTTTCTCAAAGATCCTCAAGGGGTTTATATAAAAAAAAAAACAATATGGTGCTATCATTAAAAACCATATAAGACTTTATCACCCTTGTGCAAACAGCATAGATGTAAAAGGGCATCACATACCAAAACGGAATAAAAGAAGAAAAGTATCTATTATGTGGGTCTTGTATCATTTAGTTGATATTGACATTTGGCAGAATTACAGGATTCATAAACCTTCCCAGAAGTTTCAATGTTGATGTCGTCCATCCAGCTATCATTAACGTTAGCCATTGCCGGGTACTGATTCCTGTCCAGCTCTGAAATATCAGGAGGTCAAAGGTCATTTCCACAGGAGTTTCCATCACCTCATTAATGCTTGGGATGTGAGTATAGACCATAACTAATTTTACATTGAATCTGCAGGATTACACATTCAGAGCCGACATAATTAAAACTATCAAGTCATTATTACTAATTGTTATTTTAACGAGGCTGACCCAGAGGGAACTTTTTATAACAATTAAACAAATAAAACAGGCATCTGCAGCAGAACCAGATTTGTTTAAATGATGTGCTTATAGCTGCATGACAAATCATGGCTTCTTCTTATATTATATGACTCCATCCATCTTCCAAACACCCACTGAGTGCAGAGTGGTGGAGATTTACACTAATATGGCACCATGAAACAGAGCAGTGTTTTCCAACCTGGTCCTCAGGGCGCCTCAGACAGTCCACGTTTTTGCTCCCTCCCAGCTCACGGTAAAACATGGACTGTCTGTGGGTCCCTGAGGACTGGACTGGGAAACACTACAGCAGAGTTATTTCACAGCAGCATGCGTGAGGCTCATGTGGAGACCTGACCCTAGTACAGTAGCGGCTGTACAGAGCAGATTCTGAAATCTAGAGTGAGAATTTTGAACATGGATGTTCAGTCCTTTCCTATTTTTTGGGAGGAAATTATAATTTTCTTTTAGAAGTTATTGCCTGCAAAGAGTAGCATAAGCAGAATATTTCTTTTGTAATCACCGAGGTTTAGTATGTATTGTGTCTTTTTCAATTTTAACAAGAAATTGCCACACAGCTTAGCTTTTTGATGTACAGACCATATCACCTCCCTCTGAAAGGAACAGCAGGTAAAAATGGTGATTGCCAAGTGGGGAAAAGACTGCAGATTTTTTGCAGAAGGGATGAAAGTGATACATGACAGCATAACCAAAGCGCACCATCTATTTTAGTGTTTCCCATTCCAGTCTTCAGGGAACTACAGACAGGACTGGGACTGGACGGAAGCAAAAACATGAACCGTCTGTGGGTCCCAGAAGACCGATCTATTTTATTGATTTAAGTCAGAGTCAGAGAGAGGTGTAAATCGAATCTTTCATGATGCTTTAAAGCATCTTCCTTTTACTGTAAATCTGCAGTTTTCTGACTGAGACACGTCCTGGCGCTTACTCGTGGAGATGGAGCACTTACCATCACAATATGGATTTCCTCTGACATCACACTTTTAGTCTTATTCCATTTATCAGCATATGATGCCAGCATTTAAAAAGTTAAAGAAGAATCATGTACAGACAGTGTAAGAAAGACCAATGGAGGAACGAAAAGGAACAATGACTATTAAATAATAACCATGTTGAAATGACATCGGCATGACAGCAAGTAATGTGTTTCATTAGTAGTAGTTTTAAAATCCACGGTATAGTATGTGTAGGAATATTTAGCTCAGGTACATTTTAGCATCTCCACCAATGTATAAGGAAATTAATAAAGTTTTAATTAATCAGTATTTAATGGCAACTATTAACTGATCGTTATGCCGAATGGTTGGTTCCTCCAAACTCAATTGTGGAATGTGAGACATGAATGGGATTCACTAATTACCAGTATCGCTTAGTAATCTGGGTTAGGATTCTCGTCCAGCGAGCTGCATCACCAGGTAATGTAAACGATTGGTAGTGAATCTCCTCTCACGGCCGCTGAGAGAGAGTCTCGCGATATTTCAGGTGAGTCTGTTAATGTGCGACTTAAATGGGGTTCACTAATTACCAGTATCGCTTAGTAATCTGGGTTAGGATTCTCGTCCAGCGAGCTGCATCACCAGGTAATGTAAAGGATCGGTAGTGAAGCTCCTCTCACAGCCACTGAGAGAGAGTCTCGCGATATTTCAGGTGAGTCTGAGGTTTCAGAGCATAGCCAGATCGCACAGAGGTAGGGACTATTGTGAGCACTTAATGAACGGAGGCTGAAGTTGTGTAAAAGACATGAATTTATTCCTAACTAACACTACATCTAACATAAGATTGGCATTACACTTAACATCAACAACAAACACAAAATACTGGAATAGAAACAAACAGAATGTAATTACGGAAATGCAATGACCAGATTTAAATGAATAATACTGTTCTGCAAAGCAAGCACAGTTTGTGGAAACGCGACCCTAAAGTCTTATAGCAGGTTAACAGAACAGCTTAGGTTGTTAGAATAAGAGGAAGTTGGTTTACTTGGTTGCAGAGTGGTGGGGGGGGGGTCTTGGCAGCTGGTTGCAGAGGCTGATGAGCTGACGGGATGATGTCACTCAGGAAGGCATGGCGTTTGGAGTGGTTGTTGGAGTGGAGCCCCTTGGATTCTCTCTCCTTGTGAAGCTTTATGGTAAAAGGCTTTATCTTGGTTGCAATTCTTTGTTGGGTAGCAGACCTATACCGGCAGGCTTCAGGAGGGATTCTCATGGGCTGCTCTTCTCCTGGGGCTTCTCTTCTCCTCCCTATGTGGGGCTGATGTTCTCTCCTTTGTTCTGAGATGCCAGGTCTTATGATCTAATGTTTCATGATGACCAGAAATTCAACACCTGAACCAATGGCAGATCATCCCGTTGGTGGGCTTTTGGAGGGGTGTCTGTGGCAGTCCTTTTGTTATTTATGACCAGACTGATTCCCCTTTACTGATGATTTTCATTAAACTGGTGTAACTTTTTATACATACAGTTTCATGGTAGCCACTCACCAGATTTGGAATCAGGAGTGATTTTCCATCAGTTTGCCACCAAACATGCCATACCAGCCTGGCGGTTCACACCTCATACCATTTGTATTAATAAATTAACATTTTCTTAAATGGTGTATGTTACTGACTCACATTAGTATACGGTACAGGTGTTTTGGGTTGCACCTCAACAGATGTTACACTTTGGGTAAATTGTACAGACATTACATTACATATTCACATTCAAACAGCACATCTTACCCTTAGATAGGCGTGGCCATTAGTTTGTGGCAATACCAATTTATATTGCACATCTGGGAATAACATATTTTGGTTGGTGTGGCTTATCCCAATTGATCTGCTCTCCAGAATACACATTAATTCAGTTCTTTTAATGCAGAATAGTAGGACAAAGAAATGCTAATGAACCACAAAGATCAGATAAGGGCCACAGAGGAATGTGGAAGAAAAAGGGGGGTTGTTAAACAAAGAAAGAACCTCTGAAAGTTAGGACACACTAAGATACCTGATTACACTATTTAATTTTCAAGATTCTTCTGGTATAACCATGAGAACATATATGCAGTGGTAGCTATACAGTACATACAGTATTTATTTATTCAAATTTATATGTGTTCTAGTGTGCGGGGTAAAATAGGTGATACTCTGTGAAACATGGTTAAAAGGGTGGCACACAACACTAAGATAAGAACACACACAAACATAACCATAAATCTGGATATTGAGACTAGCAATCATGACTAAACAAACATACAAGATATAAAAAAGCCGAACTTAAAATAAACTTTCTTTAGGGTGTTGGGTGAGTCCATGGTATGTAAGGCAGGATGTACGGGGAGGGGGGGTTGCGTGCCAAGTCGAGGGAACCCATCTTTGAGGTCCACCCTGTCCGTAGGTCCCTAAATCTTTGGGCCATAAAAGTTGGAATGCTGGCCTCCCTTGTTACCTCTGTGTGTGTGTGTGTGTGTGTGTGTGTATATATATATGTATATATATATATATATATATGTGTATGTTTAAGTGTGTTTGTGTGTGTGGGGTCACTAACCCACCTTTTGTGCCTAGGCCAGCGAGTACCTCTGCTACCAGGATAGGCCTTGTCTCAGGCCACCTGGAATCTAAGCTCTGTCATATGTGTATTTGTGATCCTCCAGAGTGCAGGGTTTCAAAAGGCTGCTTGTAATACTGGGGGACAAGCTGTGGTTGTTTGAGATTGCAGCCTATGCCGGAACTGGCAAACACAGAAGGCAGCCCCATGACCTGGAATTATTCCTGGAAAGTGTGCAGAAGGCGGAGGTAGGTGGAGATTGGCTAATTGCTGGTAGAAGTGACAAAGGATGTGCAGCGAGTACACATCCCATCTTTTGTTGTTTCATTCAACTCAAATGAATGAGGTTAGGAGAAAATCACCTTTGGGAGGAGGGATGTGTGCAAAATCACAGATGAAGCAGAGCACAGTGCCTTCCTGCGTGTCTCACTCCAGCAGTGACAAATGCAGTGGGCCGTTCGTTGTCTTGTCAGATGCATGAGTTTTCCCTCGTCTGCACTGCTGTCTGATTTTGGAGTGAAACAATTCTGCGTGAAAAAAACACATGATGAATAGGACCAACAATAAGATGACAGTTGAATAGACTCTTAGTCTTGTGTGTTAATCCTAACATTATTGCACTGCAAATTTACTATTGAAAACAAGTTCAAATTGGAAAAAGTACATATGAAGAAATGCGTACATATACACCCATAGTTATTGCCTCCTAATATACGAGTTCTTTTATACATGTTTTATGTCGTGCAACAGAACAGTGCATCAGAGCCATGGCTAATATATACAGACAATATGTCTAACAAACTGGAATCTCATTGATGCATATTCAATATTCAGGAGAAGTAAATAAGATCTAGGTCAATATTCATGCAAACTTAAGGTGACTTTTTTTGAAGTAAAAAGTTTGCCAGTTTTTATATAAAATATGTAATTATAAATTTAGGTAAACTGTAAGTATAAATTTACAAAGTTTACTGATTAGCTGAAAAACTACATTCATTTAAGCTGAAGATCAGTGTTAATGTCATTGTTTGAAGCTCATCACTGGACCCACTTCAGTTTGCCTACCAGCCTGGCATTGGGGTAGATGATGCTGTCATCTACCTCTTACATCGTTCCCTCTCTCATCTGAAGACCTCTGGGAGCACTGTGAGAATCATGTTCTATGATATCTCCAGTACCTTCAACAACATCCTACCCACAATCCTGAGGGACAAGCTGGAGTACATAAGAATGGACCATCACCTTGCCACATGGATTCTGGACTACCTCACTAACCGACCACAGTATGTGAGAACTCAGGGCTGTGTGTTGTACAGGGTCGTCTGCAGTACGAGGGCCCCGCAGGGAACGGTTCTGGCGCCGTTCCGCTTCACCATCTACACTGCAGACTTATCCTATAACTCCACCAACTGCTTCTTGCAAAAGTTCTCAGATGACTCTGCAATAGTCTGCCTTATCACTGATGGGGACGACAAGGAGTTTAGAGAACTGACCCGGGACTTTGTGGACTGGTGCCAGCAGAACTACCTCCAGATCAATTCTGGAAAAACCAAGGAGCTGGTGGTAGACTTCCGCGGGCATTGAGGACATTGAGGCTATGGAGAGCTACAGGTACCTTGGTGTCCATCTGAACAATAAACTGGACTGGACCCATAACACAAATGCACTCTACAAAAAAGGGCAGAGCAGGCTGTACCTTCTGTGGAAGCTTAGGTCTTTTGGGGGTGCAGGGGCTGCTCCCGTGGACCTTTTATAACTTTGTGGTGGCATCAACCATCTTTTACGGTGTGGTCTGCTGGGGCAGCAGCATCTCTGATGGGGACAGAAAGAAACTGAACAGGCAGATCCGGAGGGCCAGCACTGTTCTAGTATGCCCTCTGGACCCAGTGAAGGTTGTGACAGGAGAATGGTGGCTAAGCTGTCATACCTGTAGGATAACATCTGCCACCCCATGCAGGAGACTCTGACGGCACTGAGCAGCTCCTACAGTCGCAGGCTCCTGCATCCATGATGTGGGAAGGAGAGATTTCCAGATTTTTGCTGCTCTTATCTTGTACTGTCCACTTTCTGCCGTGCCGATGCAAATTTCCCACTCATGGGACTAATAAGATAAGATATTCCTTTATCTTATCTTATTGTATGCTTTTTAATGCTTGATTTCTAATCATATGTTTGTATCTAAAACACAGGACAAATACTAATATGAAATGATTTAACCTGTAGTAGGACACAATTACAAGGTACAATAGACATTAATGTTTTAAATAAAACCAATAAAAGAAAATAAAAAAAAAATTATTATTGGAGAAGTATAGCTTAGAGTAGTGGTTCTCTAACAAGGGATCCTCAGGCAAGTCACATTTTTGCTCTTCGAGGAGATGGGTCCCTGAGGACAGGTTGAGAAACACTAGCTGAAAGAGGAGGCGTGGGTTTGAGTCTTGAGTTTGCGTGTTCTTTCTATGTTTTTGTAGGTGTCCTCCTACAGATCATAGCCATCTGACTTAAGTAAATGTGAATGTAGCATGGTCCATGTAATGGACCGAAATGTGATGGTGCCCCCTTCCCCATGCTTCCTGGGATTGGCTCCATGCCCACTCACAATGAAAAGAAGGAGAACTAGAACCAATTACTTTAGGGAACTTTAATGCTTTTGTTGTTACGTTGCAGTCTGAAATAGATATAGATTTACATATAACCAGAATTCTGAATATGAATCAGTCTTGTAATGAAAAAACAAGTTTGAAGTAAATTGTACAGTATTTATGGACTTATACAGTACTACCATTCAAAAGTTTGGGGTCACTTAGAAATGTCCTTGTTTTCCATGAAAACATACATGAAAACATACATATTCTACAAACTTTACTTTCGTCAAATTTAGCAAATTTGCAGCAAATGTAGCAAATTTGTAGACCTTGGGCATTCTAGATGTTAATTTGTTGAGGTAATCTGACAAGATTTCATCCCGTGCTTCCTGAAGCATCTCCCACAAGGTTTGGCTTGATGGAAACTTCTTACAAACCATTTAGTCAAGCTGTTCCCATAACAGCTCAATAGAGTTGAGTTGACTGTGCTGGCCACTTAATTATGCAAAGAATACCAGCTGACTTCTTCTTTCCTAAATGGTTTGTGCATAGTTTGGAGATGTGTTTGGGTCATTGTCCTATTGTAGGATGAAATTGGCTCCAATTAAGCGCCGTCCACAAGTTATGGAGTACTAGCCTTCCTTCTTAAAGATTCCTTTTACCCTGTAGAAATCTCCCGCTTTACCATCACCAAAGCAACCCCAGACCATCACATTGCCTCCACCATGCTTGACAGATGTTGTGAAACACTCCTCCATGCTGTCAAGCAGCTTTTCATTTGATCTGTGTCTTGCAAAATTTCTTCTTTGTAGTAACACACATTCGTCTATCCATAGCACTTTTTTCCAATCTTCTTCAGTCCAGTGTCTGTTCATTTGCCCATCTCAGTCTTTTCTTTTTATTGGCCATTCTGAGATGCAGCTTTTTCATTGCAATTCTACCTAGAAGGCCAGCATCCTGGAATTGCCTCTTCACTGGTGACACTGAGACTGGTCTTTTGCGGGTATTATTTCATGAAGGTGCCTCTTGAAGACCTATGCGGCATCACACACTCTAATATAATTATCCTTTCGATCATTTGTGCACTGGGGGGGCCTCCTTCTTCTCTTTATATTGTGGTTAGAGCCAGTTTGTGCTGCTCTGCAAAGGGAGTAGTACGCAACATTGTACAAGATATTCAGGTTCCTGGCAGTTTCTTGCATGGGATAGCCTTCATTTCTCAGAAAAAGAATAGACTGACAAGTTTCAGAAGAAAGTTTTTTGTTTCTGACCATTTTGAGCTTATAATCAAACCCACAATTGCTGAGGCTCCAGGTACCTAACTAGTCCAAAGAAGACTAATTATTTTGCTTCTTTAATCAGCACAACAATTTTTATCTGTAATAACATAATTTCAAAAGGGTAGTCATCTATACAGTATTTCTGACCAACCTGATGTTTTAATGGACAAAAAACTGCTTTAATTGTTAATCATAATTAAACCTATTAAACATTCTTCCACACATGAAGTTTATATTCTGTGGTCTGAGATGCACCATTTTACCCTGGAAAACAAGAACTCAGTTTGTATTTATTACTATCATTTGTCCCTGTCAAAAAGGCTGCCCTGCAATTTCAGGGGACAGAATGCAGACAGATGAAGACAAAACACAATTTGATTTCCTAATATTGTTCTAAAGGAAATAAGTGACATGATTAGACAAACCAACCCAAATGACTTATTATTAGCAATACCAATAAAGGGACAAAACACTAATTCTGAATGTATCTGTAGATTATTTCTGCATTATGAAATAAGGCTAAAGACCAAAAAATACAAATATTTGAGTAAAAACAATAATGCTTTGAAGAGTGAGGATCCAGTTGTGGAAGGACAAAGATTTTTTCCAAATTCCAAATCTGTTGGCGCTTTTCTATTGCCACCAAGAACCAATAATCCGTAATTGTGCTTACTAGCAGGGCTGAAAGCATTACCAAATCAAGCTGGTTGCATCACCACCATGTGATTAGTCAAAATGCACAGAGATACTGGTGTTCTGTGCATATGAATGAAAAAGTCTACATTCTGTGTAGTCATTATTAGGGGTGACACAGTGGCGCAGTGGTTAGCACTATTGCCTCATACTTCTGGGAACAGGGTTTGAGCCTCTACCAGGGTTCTGGGTGTGGAGTTTGCATGTTCTCCCTGTGTTGTTGTGGGGTTTCCTCCAGGTAGTCTGGTTTCCCCCCATAATCCAAAAACATGCTAAAGTTAATTGAAGTCATTAAATTCCCCATAGGTGTGAATGTGTGCTGTGATGGGTTAGTACCCCATCCACCCCATAAAGACGCAAAATATGTTCCACCATTTGATAGGTAGGAGGTAGGTAGTACCTGTATCGCACATGTATTGTATTGATGCATTCCCAATAACTCGAAACTTCCTACTGCATAATGTACTATAGAACAGCTAAACGGAATGGATGCAAATTTGTGCAAATGAATACTAATTCCACTAGCATTTGATGCTAACATAACAGACAGTTCTAGCAGAAATTAGCTCACAGTAAAAAAAAAAAGAAAAAAAAAAAATTGCACATAGTAAATCATGATGTACACCGTGTGAACAGTACATACGCATCTCTGTGCAACCCAGCCTTTACCAAGCTGACTCCTCTGTAGTGGAAAATCGAATCAAACTGGAACTGTGCTGTAACTAGTGTCTCTTCGTGGTGTGGCACATGTTAGTTCCTGTGTCTCAAAGGAGCAGATGGGAGTACATGTCACTTATTGCACAAGGCACAGCGCAGATACAAGGGGCAACTAAATACACAGATGACGATGACAATGACAACAACAACGCCGCCATCACCACCACCACCAACATCAACAAATGCTGACTGGTAAGTCAGTGTCTAAGCCAGGGGTGGGCAATCTTATCCGCAAAGGGCCGGTGTGTATGCAGGTTTTTGGGATAACCTTTAGGTCAGATGTTCAAACCCAGGTGTGAGGACTCTTCAGCCAATCAGTCCTCTAATTAGTGACCTAATTAGGGAGTTGCAGCAAAAACCTGCATACACACCGGCCCTTTGCAAAAAAGATTGCCCACCCCTGGTCTAAGCCCTTGCATATAAAGGGGACAACACAGATGCAACATATGACGCCAATCAGGGCAATATAATGGTCATTACTACACACAATAGGGTAACACATTGGGGAAACACAACAGACATGCCTGACAGTGTGAAAGAAACTGTAGTCCAAAACATAGACAGCGGCAGAATGTGAGCTGTGAATTTCCCTCTGGTTGTCGCTGCTCACATACAAACAGTAGGTATGGGCACAATAAAGACAAGACCAGTGTTGGGGAAAGTTACTTTTAAATGTAATATATTACAATACTGAGTTACTCCTCCCAAAAAGTAACTAATTGCATTACTTAGTTACTTTTTATGGAAAGTAATGCATTATATTACTTTTGAGTTACTTTTGCGTTACTTATTTCTTACCTGGCTAAAGCTTTATCTTGTTCAGGCCTTAGACG
>JAODLC010000015.1:20295487-20310179 GCA_026781145.1 Hippopotamyrus pictus | reverse complement strand
AGTGCAGGGAGAGTGGGTAAACTCCAGCAGCCAGAGAGACCCGAACCAGTGCAGGGAGAGTGGGTAAACTCCAGCAGGCAAAGCCAGGGGGCAGCAGTTAAACCTCCACCCCGGGATTTCTGTGAGTACAGCGCTAACCACTGAGCAACGTTCTGAACAAATAAAAAGCATCTTTTTAATGATAAGAAAGGATCACTTATGTTTGTCATGACGTTATTATATTTTGTAATAAATTATTTAGAAAATACTTTATAAATCAGTAAAAGGGTCGCTTTAAAATACTGTATATATTTTTAAATTTCCAGTCCATTTAATTGGTGGTAATATTTAAGAAGAAAATTAGACTGCTTTAACTTTATCATGGGCATTTTAGTTTCTAGTGCATGAGTAGGGGTCTGTGAAATACATCATGAGAGACTATCTGGGCCTGACCTCCTCGGCTCGCCTCGCCTTCCCACCTGCAGCGTGAGGCCTGCCAGGTGGCCCCTCAGGCCCTGCGAGGGGAACAGCGTCAGATAATGGGCCGATATGAGTCGATTATCGCCGGGAGCTGCTAAGAGGCGACTCTCTGCTTAGGCAGGCAGATCCTTGCCCTTTGCCAATGCCAGCATCTTCAGGGCTCCGCTGCCTCTGTTTCATTGTCTGCTCTCCCACGGTCGTGGCTGCTAACCATACACAGGCTTAGTTGCTTTGATCGCCTTACTGAGGCTTGCACTTGTCCATTAAAATACCCACTAATTAAAAATTGTATTTCCTAAAGGGAGAGTTCCCTCCAAATATCTTATCTGCAAAACGTGCTGCCACTTTTCAGGAAAAGGACTTACTTACTCCTATTTGGACTGAATTGAAAACAGACGGCAAGTCCCTCTTTAGAGGGAAAACATACAATAAATAATTTAATCACATCTCATTATGAGAGAATGAAGGAAATTAATGTCTGTCTTTACGAGAATACCATTTAAAATATGAGGGAATTAAATTAATTCCCGACAAAGTTAGGTCTAAAATAAATATACTCCACACCACATAAAGAAGACTCTGACTACTACAAGTTTTAGCACTGTTTTAAGTTTTTAGGATTTAAGACTAAATTGCTCTTTTGCATAAATTCTGTGCATAGATATTTTCGTAGATCATTGCTTGAAATTGAAAAATTGTACCTGATGAAACACCATGGCGATTTTTGGATGGTCTATATCACAGATATGGCAATTATGATCATATGTCCTTTCT
Organism: Hippopotamyrus pictus; assembly: GCA_026781145.1. Classification (NCBI taxonomy): domain Eukaryota; kingdom Metazoa; phylum Chordata; class Actinopteri; order Osteoglossiformes; family Mormyridae; genus Hippopotamyrus; species Hippopotamyrus pictus. The sequence continues at coordinate 20,308,946 of JAODLC010000015.1, read as the reverse complement.
GCAGCCTTTTTAGGGTTGTCTTGTGCCAAAACCTAATAAGAATTTTGAACAATGCATGCAACATTAGCAGGACACTGATGAAGGCCACAGTCTCTCTCGACTGAATCCTCAGGCTTCCATCCACTCTGCATTATATTCTTTACTGGCCTATCAGACCCAGTAGACACAACCTCATCTTCATCTTCCATCTCACCACCCATCCTAGTCATGGTAGGCTATCTCAGATTGAGCACAATGATCTACTGCCTATCTCATGCCACCAGTAGTAGCCACCAAGGCTGAAGGGATAGTTATGGCCAATACTTCTGTTGCCAGATCAGTCTATTCTTCAAACATGCTGCCACTTTGCAGGAAAAGGACTTAGTTACTTCTATTTGGATGTTCTACAAATCATGTTCTTCAAACATGGCTTTTTCATGTTATCATAAAATGTACAATGTACGTCAAATATATGTACAACGTAAAATCCAAAACATAAAACTCCCCAATATCTGGCAACTACACATGACAGAGCCAATGAGTGTGCCAGTAGAATCAGGTGTGCAGCTTGAATACTATATTGAGAACCTGCATACTAAATATTATATACAGTAGGCATGTGCAAGCAAAACTACAAATGCATGCTTTTAGAAATGAAAAGGAAGGTAGCAGCCAACACCATGGCTAGACTCCACAGCGGTGAGGTTACTCTCACTGTGAACTCATTGCACACGTAGGTGTAAATTAAAGAGTCTTTATGCTGTTTAAATAGTAGCATGCTGGGTGGGGTGCGGGGCAATAAATCCACCTTTAAATAATTTCCGCCTAATCAGCAAAGCTTAGTCTGCTCAGGTATTAATTTTTCTGCAGAGGTGTTTTTCAGAAAGTCAGTAATGATTTGTCCCTTACTCAAGGCTGGGTGAAAACTCATCCCCAGTTCAGCGATGGAGAGGAGAAGGAGGTAGATATGAAATGGTCTGTTTCACTGGAAATTGTCTGTTGGCTGGTGCTATGTGAGTGAAATGAGCCCAGATGAGGCAGGTAGAATAAGACATGGCTGTCGTCCGGCTGCTCCCAGATACAGCATCCTCTCGAACCCTGACGGAAGTGCTTCTTCACATGGGGGCCATGGAGCATGAGTGTGAAACGCATGTATGCTGTTTTCCCCATAGAAATGAATGGAGAGTCCCCACAAAGATATAATTACAAACCCTTGTGTGTGTGTGTGTGTGTGTGTGTGTGTGTGTGCGCACAATTTGCATGTTCTCCCTGGTTTTAATGTCAGGGACTGGCATGGGAATTAGCAGGGAGACACAGGAGTGACATGGTGCACTGTGTGAGTTCCGTTAATGAGCTGATACAAGGTCACATGGATGCATGGGGCCTCATTAAATGTAATCAGTTGCCAGGATAAAAGGGTAGGCACAACAGAAAAGGGAAAGCAGCAGGGATTTGCATGGAGTTTGAGGGTTTTTTGAGGTGGTGCTGTATTCATGTCATGTGTCGACAAGCCTGAGGAATGCGGCTAGTGCAGGGGTCACCAACTCCGGTCCTGGAGGGCTACTATCCAGTAAGTTTTCAATCCTACCTGGCTTCTGATGAGCCAGGTAGTGGCGGACTACCATTAGCAGAGGAGCTTTGTTAGCAGGGGACAGCCCTTAGCGGGAGAGTGCCGTTAGCGGGAGAGTGCCGTTAGCGGGAGAGTGCCCTTAGCGGGAGAGTGCCGTTAGCGGGAGAGTGCCGTTAGCGGGAATATGTCGCTGGCAGGAGAGAAGCATGAGCAGGGGAGCACTGTAAGTGTAGTAGTGGCATTAGTGGGGGAGCACTATTAGCATGGGAGTGCAGTTATTGGAGAAGCACCGGGGATGTGGGGCCTGTATGTGTTCTCCAGGGCATTAGGGGAAGACTGAGGGTGTGTCCGAAATCGCGCCCTTGCCTCAGTGCACTGAGATGTAGTGCGTAGTGCGCACTAGCGCACTTCCTTCTGTAGTGCACACTACCATGGGTAGTGCTGTCCTAAATGGAACATTAACGTTTTGCACTTACTGGAAGTGACAGACAAGCATTTGATCACGCTTCTCCCGCGCGCCAAAATATCTGCCGTGTTTTGTTTGCGATGAATTTCCTTGTGGTTTTATTTGCCCCCGTTTGCCCCCTACTACACCTCCTGGAAACTGCTTGCATTCAACGTTTATGCAGGATCCTCCTCCTGTTGGCTGAACATGAGATATCTATAACTGTCGTCAGAGAGTGACAGGCTACACACTGCAGTATACATCAGTGAGATTATTTTATTAATGTTGCTTACATTTATATGAAGCATTTGCGTCCGCTTGGGCTTGTGTGTCTGTGGTGTTGCCCGCCATTATTCAACTCTGAAAACTTGCCGAAAGTCCCTCCCCTTCCGCTACGTAGTCAAAATGGTGTCCGTTTAGTGCGAGTAGTGACAGTGTCCACCGTTCTGCACTGCGTTTTCTGGCCATTTCCAGTGCGCCATCCGGGTACTTTCAGTGCACTGACTTTTAGCTTAGTTGTCAGTGTGAATGCACTACGCTCTAAAATCGCGCACTAAAAGTGTGCAAGTGCGCGATTTCGGACACAACGTGTGACTCGAGGGGAGGGCATGTGGGGGGGATGCTTTGTGGACTTTTTTTTACTTTTGGATTGGGTTGTCAGCTTGTGTTGGGAAAAATCCTGACTGTATGGAAGGCACTTCACTTTATTGTGAGCTTGTAATGTGGGACGTGGATATTATATATAAGTTATATATTATATATTATATATAAGTGGAGGTAAGGAGCCTGGGGCTAGCAAATGCTTGAAAGGAGGGGGGGGGGCTGAGTTAGGTACCCCATTTGTATTGCCCCTAGGGGCAGTTTAAAGCACGGGCGTAGCTGAGCTGAAGACCTGGGGCCTCCCATGAAAAGGGACCTTGGAAAAAGTTGGCAACTTTGATATAAAGGAGCATAAACTGGAAACACAAAGAACTGCCAATTAAAATCCAAAAATCAAAGCATGTCGACTTGAGTTTCAACTGAGAAAATGTCTTTGGGATACGGGTTAGCTGGCAGTAGGCAATGCAAAAAGGTGTATGTCCCTTGTTTCAATAGAGCATGTCACCTTGATTTGTCCTTGAACAATTCAACAGTAAATCGGGCCAAATTGTTAATTGCTCTGAATAAAAATATGGGCAAAGAAAAGAACAAAATCCCTTCACTGCAAGGCCATTCTGGAGGAGAAGAGCAGTGTTTTTCTTCTGTTCTCACTTTGAGATATTTATGCCTTTTCTAAGTGTGACAGTAGATGCCTGGTAATGCCATTAAACTTGTGTGGCCATGATAAATTACACAACAGTTTCTGCATTCCAATCAATCCACATGAACTTCCAGGTATATCCCGCAAGTTTGAGCTAAACGGCTCCTGTAGCCAGAGGCGCTTTGCATTCTGGGATACAGCAGAGCACGCAAATCAGTAGCAGCAGCTAGGAGAAATGAACCGAGGTCTTATTGGTCTAGCAATGAGGTACACTGCCTTCTTGAAATTTGGGCAGATGACTACATCTGTCAGCTCCTAAAAACAACTCATGAAAACTCAGCTGAAGGAGAGAGGACATGACTGCTCCACTGAACAGTGCCGTATAAAAGTAAAAGAAAAAAACTCAGGCGACAATTACTAAAACTAAGAAATGTTCAACTGCAAAGCCCAGGACAGAGGACCTTCTTCCTACATTTACTTTCATGTTCCCACCACCGGAACATCTGACCAATAAACAGCAGGAACGTTTCCAGGTGGTTTGTGGTGCTGTATTGTTTTTTCGCTTGGATTTTTCTCTCTGTGAAAGCAAACCAAACCGAGGGAAAAAATGCTACAAGTTTACAAACTCATCAACTGATTCAGACCAGAGAAGCCAAACTATAGGTGTTAATACGCCCTAATCTTCAAACCATAAATCTTCTTCCAGAAGGAATTGATATCAACCTGGTGATAGCTGAACTGTACATAACAAATGAAGGGCCCTTAGCGATTTGTGTAAAAGTGACTGCATTATGATTGTAGTCGATCTGATACAAGTTTTATGAATTATGGGTACGTTGGTTGTAGGCACACACTGTATTTCCTGGTCATGTCCCCTGTTCCTTGGACTGCTGCATGGATAGTGGGTAGTACAGAGGTCATAAACCCCACAGTCATGGGTTCTAAGCCAATTTCACCTGTTCTGCTTAATTATTGATTTTTGTTGTTCCTAGTCTTTGTAGTTATTTTGCTTCTCTGTTTGGTTTGCCCTGTTTGTGTCCTATGTCATTGTAGTTTTTGTCTCGCATATTCAGCCCTCTGTTTTATGCCTCCTAGTTTCAAGTTTTGTTTTTTTTAAGGTTCCTTAGTTTCATGCTTGTTTAATTGTAATCTGAAGGGACCTACCTGTTCCTTGTTGTCCTGAGTCCTTTTTGGTTTGTTAATTTGATTGTGCTTTGCACCTGTCCCTTGTTTGCCCTGGTGTTCCTCTGTATTTACAGTATATTGCCAAAAGAATTGGGACACCCGACTAAATTGTGCCAAGTGTAAAATTTGGTGGCCGTGGGATTATGGTGTGGGGTTGTTTTTCAGGGGTTGGGCTTGGCCCCTTAATTCCAGTGAAAGGAACTCTTAATGCTGCAGCATTCAAAGTCAATTTGGATAATTTCATGCTCCCTACTTTGTGGGAACAGTTTGGAGATAGCCCCTTCATGTTCCAACATGACTACACACCAGTGCACAAAACAAGGTCCATAAAGACATGGATGAGTGAGTCTGGGGTGGAGAAACTCGATTGGCCTGCACAGAGCCCTGACCTCAACCTGAGAACACCTTTGGGATGAATTAGAGTGAAGATTGTGAGCCAGGCCTTCTCATCCAACATCAGTGCCTGACCTCACAAATACTTTGCTGGACGAATGCTCAAAAATTCCCATAAACACACAACTAAATCTTGTGAACAGCCTTCCCAGAAGAGTTGAAGCTGTTATAGCTGCCAACTCGATATTAAAGCCTATGTATTAAGAATGGGATGATATTAAAGTTCATGTGTGTGTGTAAAGGCAGGTGTCCCACTACATTGCCAATCGTACTGTATTGAGAGTACCTGCCTGTGTTCAGTTCCTTAGTGAGTCATTGAGTTTGTGCTATGCTCCAATGGGTTGGTGGCTCTGTTCCCTTGCCTGTTCTTGCTCCCAGTGCTGCCTTGTAGTTGTTTTCTTTCCCTGTTTTGCTTTTTTTGACCATTCATGGTCCTTTTGTTTGTAGTTTTACCCAGTGTATTCAGTTTCCTTAATAACCCCTTTTTGTCTTGCAGACCCAAGTGAATCATCACACTCATTCCTGCCTATACCATGCCCCGTGCCCATGACAGGTCTGTCTTGAAGTGTTCAGGTTTTCCTGTCATACATGGATAACAATGATCTATTGCTTTCCTGAGTATAGCTACAAAGTCTTGGACCTTCTGCAAAAGATAATAAAGTTTTGTGGCAGATGGTTCCTTCTGTTTATTTTTCAAAATGAAGAATTCTGCTATGAACCTGCAAACCCAGATCAGCACTAACCTGGAATCTCAGAGGGAATCTTGCTTCATCACTTACTGCACCCTGCTTGTACGGCTCATACTTCAGACTCCATCCTGAGGCCTCCACATTGCTCTGTGTCTGTGATGCTCACTACTTTTGCCTTAAGCTATTTGTCTTAAAATCTCACAGGGTTCCTGAACAGTTCAGTAGTAGGCATGGGCTATGTGTGAGCTAAATCGGGGCAGGCGACTAGAATCATCCAGTCAGGAGCTGCACACAAAATTATAAAGCACGTTGATATAGATCTCCATGTACCAATGACCACCAGCGCTTTCGAATGATGACTGAAATGCCATGGGGCTGTCAGTTTATACAGTGTGTCTGCCAAACATACACCCAGGAAAGAGTGTGTCTGCATTTTTAAAGGATGGGTCAATTGTTCCTCATTGCTCAGCCTAAGTCGTAAACATGGTCACAACAGATGTTTACGATTAAGGCGTGTTGAGGTTTTTTTATTTATATCTAGATTAATGATACCGTAGTATGAAGGAACATGCTAATTATCACTCCCTTTGAGACCCTCCAGATAGTTACACAGCCAGATGCACATTGTGCGGAGAGACCACCATATACCTCATTAATCACCAGGAATAATATGGATGAATACACGTCTAGTTATTCTTAGGCTTGTTCTGCTGCATCCCCTGTTCCACTGAATCCTGCTTTAAAGTCAACAGTAGTTCATCAGTGCTCTTCCCCTCGCATTTGAGCTGAATGACACATTTTATCTAGCCTGTGTGTGCTATTGGGAGTGATACTTTAGCAATGTATTCCGGTTCAGTTACAAAATACCTGTTAAAAATGTAATCAGTAACCTCATCCAAGAATCACAATATAATGCAACCCGTTTACGATTACTTTGGGATCACCTCAATGCCAAATGTGCAGACAAACACAAAAGAAAAATACCAATAACATCACTATTACTTCTGTAAAGCATCAAAACAGAGCAACATGCATCAAACACTTTGACTTCTCTGAGTACGTGGATTAGGAGTGCCCCAGTAGACCTATCTTCTTAACAAAACAGATCGTATGCAGAACTCTGACAGTTTTTCATTGCTTACTTAGCTTTTATTTAATGTGTTCTTAATCACCAACTAGGCTCTTCTTGGTATTTTAGATCAAAACAACATGAAAAGAAAGCATTATTCTAAAATTACACTTAGATAACTAGCTAGTTTACCTGCCCAAAAATACCTAGCTAACTAGCTAGCTGTAGCTTTTGCCAAGTGAATAAAAAAACTGGGGTATAAAATAACATTAGGGTATTTTTTAAATATTACCCAGCAATCAATTAATGAAACCACAGGAGATAAATAATTCTGATTGCCAGTTATCAAGGTGTTTAATTTAATTAGAAACCTGTTAAATTCCATGAAATTTCATATTTTGCCATTAAGATCCATATTTATGTCTAGATTCCAGGATTCCGTCTGCATTTTCCACGTCACAGATCACAAAACTTACAGTACAGTACAGTACCATTTGAGTACCATTATTAGCAAGAAAATATCATAGTTTTGATTCATCAAAGTAACCTCCACTAGTAGTTATAACAGCAGAGAAAATTGAAAGCATTTTTTCTACAAGAGACATTAAGATTAAGTATGGCTCTCTCATGGGATGAAACAGCTAACTAGTACATTTAAAGTTAAAGGACTGTTCCATCACCACTCAACCAGTTAATAGGATGTCAGACATGCACTGTTACATACTCTTTCCATGTTATAAAGGAAATTTGTTTTATTTGACTTATATTTTCATTCATAGTTGTTCACTCAACTTTCCAATATTTACCAAGAATGAAAAATTTGCAGTTTATGAAATAAATGGGTAAGTGGTAAAAACCTGCGGTTTACAAAATCTTTTGACTGGTAGTATATGTTACACCATTTAAACTGGTACCAGCAACATTGCGACATGAAAGCACAGATGCACACTCACATAGACATCTGCAACTATGCAAATAATGGCAAAATGTCCATGCAATGAAAGCATTTTTTTCATTTATTGCAGTAGTTGCCATGGTGAATGGTAGAGGAGAGTAATGTCTTGGGGTGTTGTGTGTTGTGTCTACAGAAAATCGGTCTTCATTTTTAGATTGTTGTAAGTGTAATCCTGGTGATTCCCATTTTTTTTCTAATTGTGTCCATAATGATTATATCTTTTACCTGTGAAACTGTAAGGAAATAGTTTTTTGTATTCTGAGTATGTAATGCCGTTCCGTGTATTCTGTTACTGCCAAAGCCTGGCTACAAAACACATCACTTCTCTGATTTGTTTAGACTGTTGAATAATTAAGTCTAAAGTCTTCACTTTGAGTTTACATTGAATATGTCAGGCTTTTAATCCATTTAGCTGCTACTTTGATTTCAGCATCCTCACAGCCCCGTAATTTATTGAATTAGCTTTGTCTTTGCTTTGCATATTTCCCATGAACCAATCAAGCTTGGCAGCATGTGTTTTTTTATCACAGGAGCTCAGCCAATGGCAGTCCTGTCAGTATTGCATCACATCCTGCATAAGCACTTCCTTGGTGAGAATGACCTCATATAATATCAAGCAACAGTTATCAATTTAACAATAAGAATCAAGCAGAATGTTTAATTTACTAAACCATTTAGGAGAATAAATAGCCCTTAGATTGCTTTAGCTCCCAAACATTCCCAGCGTGATTCCCTGTGTTTTGTGGGAAAGGTCGCACTCCACGTAACCCTGTACCGGCTAATAGTGATGGAAGATGTATAGATAGACGGATAATACCCATTATACCCAATTATTCCATTATAATGGACCATGTTTCACTTTGCAGTCAGTGGCGTGTGTAACATACACACTGGACACTTACTGTGTTATTCTATCCAGAAAACAGTTTACACTTGGTGTTCAATCACGTGTAACTGTCACAGTTACATCACTCGGTGAGTTAAAAACTGGAATGAATCTTTAGCTGTCATCCCTACAGGGCAAAGATGGACTGCACCCCCACGGAGATCTGAAATTCCAGGGCCGCCAAATGTCGCCATGGAGAAGCTGTGACTTGTTCTGCTGCCTTAAAATAGCTGTAGCAGATACTGCTGACAGACATGACAGTGAGCATTGTGGATGTGAGGAGATGCCTGTGTAACTCTGACATCTTCTAATCCTACAGGACTTGTGTGTCCAGTGATGGAGGCTGTGCTTCTGCTCTCTCTCCTCCTTGTCCATCTCACTCTCCTCCCTTCTCCACCCTCCCTGTTTCTTCATCCATCACAGAGAGATGAACTGAACTGCCATGACGTGGCTGCACATGAGCGACAGGTGACTGCCAGAGGGTCTCCTTCCAGCACAGGGGACGCTCAGATGCCCTGCCCCCTTCACGCTGCGCTCCTCCAGCAAGCGTCTGAACACGGGCTCCTCTCAGATTTGATGGGGTGGGGGTGGCGATGAAGGAAGTGCCTTCAGAACAACTGTCAGCTTTCATATCCATGAGAAGCTGGAGCAGACACAGGGGCATAATGATGACCCTCATGTGTTTCATAACTGTCCAGTTTGTACAGCTATTAGAATTATCATTGATGTTGCTGTGGTCATCATCGTGTTCTGTTGGCAAAGGCAGAACTGCAGCAGCCATTAATGAGGTCAGTCTGAAGGCCTCTCCTTCCTTCACCTTTCCCATTCCCTCCATTGAGTCTTCGCTTCCCTGTCATCAAAGCTGAGGCTGTCAAACTTCTGAAAACCCTAAATGCTGCTCATCACCTGTCCCAACTTAACCCCCCCCCCACACTACCACCTACACTAGCCACTTTATTACATATCCAGGGGATTCTCAGGTCACATCGTTCACTCCCATAAAAACTTTTAAAAACTGAGACGTGAGTGTTTCGGCTTACACCATTAGCGTCGTACTTGACCTACGGCGAACTAGTTTGGTTGTGTGCGGTGGAAGAATACACAGTAATGTGGCATATGAGTGAGGGAGTTGGCCACCCCCCAGTACGCTTACCTATGCCATTTTGGAATGTTAAAAGCGCACGTGTTCCATTTGTGAAGAGGAAAGCCAACACAGTGGAGGTGAAATTAGACATTGTAAAGAGATCAGAAAAAGGGAGTGTTTGGGTTACGTCACTGCCGTAACCCGGAGACCCCCTGAATTCCTCTTCTCTGTATTGTCATTTATCTTTGACTTCCTGTTACTCCTTCCCAATGTGGTGTTACTCATCTCTATGTATTCCACATGCCACAGCATTCCTAATGCTATTTCCATATGATAGCTGACAACAGGGGTGTGCGATAAAGGTGCTGGTGGGGGGGAGTTAGGGTGATTCCAAGGCCCCCAGAGTGGCAGGTCCCCTAAAAAATTTGGAACATACAGTAATTGGATTGGTCTGGGTTGTGGGGCCCAGTATGATATGCTGTCTTGGGGTCCAAAATCACTAGTGGTGCCTCTGGCTGACAATGTCGTATAACTGCTGCTGTCAGACAGCTTGGTCTGGCATCACCAAACTTTTATGCTGACTGCTGTACCCTATGCTGTCCTGCTGTCCGGCACAGTCAAAGTGTACTGTGTCGCTATTTATACTGTCTTGTCTATTTATTTCTATGGTGCCATGCTTATCTCTTACTGAAAACTATACATTGTCACTGATATTTGTATTATGTATGGCCCTGTATATAAATAACCCCTGTCCTAGGGCTAAGTGATATGGCCAAATATTTTTTTCATGTCAGTCGATATTTGTAATCATCATGATATAATTCATGTAATTATTTCTTTACTTCAAGGCTCCATTTTCCCTTAAAATTTTCAGGTTTCCCCTGAAACAGATTCAGGACATGGAAAGGACAATAATTTGATTGTAATCTGCTGAAATCTTAATTTTAATAAGTCATAGAAAAACTTATGTGGTACGGTATAGAAAACGCTGACAATATGGTTTGTTTTTGGGTCTTTCTCTGCCTTGCTGCTCATTCCAGGTGGGGGGTTTGACTTTGCTGGTAGAGTTGTTACCCATCCCGCATTGAAATATAAAATGCCGTGTTCCGTTTGAACAAATACAAGATGTGATTTGTCCCTCATTTCTCATTTTGCTACTGAATGAAAGTGGAAACCTTAATTGCTTGACACTGTGTCTGTAAGCGCTTGCATTCTGTGTGTTCTAGTGGATGAAAATGCTTCACGTGGTGAAATAAGTGGAATATTTGCAGTTTTGCAGAACGCAGCGCCAGTCTGTTGTGGGTCACACTTTAAACTGCAAAAAGTACCACCACACCATCACCATGACCATCATTTTACCTTGTTTGTCCATAATGTCTTTTTTTAAAAGATGTTCTGGCTCCTGAGCTGTTGCTTTCGTCACCGGCACCTGAAGTTTCCTGTGAGGAAGCGCTTCTCTCTTCCATGATATTACCAAAACAGTAACATGTGGCTCCGCTAACTCAACCGACCTTGCAGTGCTGTTGTGGGGCACAAATTGTCCATTCCTAACAGAGTACCATATGATTGGTCAGAATCTTGTTCGTTTCTGTGATGTGATAGGCTGATGTGTGCTATCAAACAATGTTCCTTATTGACAGTTAATCAAAGTTTCTTGTTTTATTGTTTAAATTTTATGTGACAATAACTTCATATATCACCAGCCCCTCCCTGTCCTTTCTCGTACTCTACACCATAGACTTGGAAACACTCATTTTTAACCTAATGTGTGGTTATATATAGATGATATGACAATGATAATGATATGATACCTTGAAAAGGAGGATTCCTGTCCAATAAAAAGCAATTAGCTGTCAGTAGGGAGCACTCAGGAGTCTGTGTGCTTTAATGCGCGAGAACATGTTGGCACTTAGCCTGTGACTTTGCAGAGGATGCTGTCTCCATGGAGACTGCTGGGTGACTCTCTGACATGGTTCTCTGTGGCACCGTTTGTGTTACACCTTTGTGCTCCTGGAGACGTGATAGAGAGGGGGCCCTTTAACAGACCTCCATCATTAAAAGCCAACGTGAAGCATAGTCCTTTAATTAAGTGAGGATAAACTGCCAAATGGCCGGAAGCCATACAGGTGTAAGATCCAGAAGAGACACTGGTCTGGAAGGAGGCATCTAATAGTAAATCACATAATGCCATGTGAAGCTCAGCTGTACATTAGCTTAGCGGTTAGCACTGTACTTGCACAAATGCCCCCTAAACTGTGACAAAAACCTGTTAACCATTTTCCAGGTCCCCACAAAGATCTGTGAATGCAATCAAAAAAGTAAAAATGCCAAAAGTCTTGTATTTTTTATTTTTTTTTGGTTATGGTATTATGATTAAAGTTAGGGGTGGGTAGGAGTTAAGGTCATCATTCTGGTATTAAAGTTTTCCCTAAAGAAATTAAAGGCTGGTCCCCACAAAGATGGCTGTGAGTGTGTGTGCGTGAGTGCGTGCATGCGTGAGCACTGCTGTGTATGTGTACGTTTCGTGTTCTCCACATGACTTTGCAGGATGCATTGTCAGGCAGTCCAAAGACATGCGTCTAGGTGCATCTCTCGCTCTAAATTACCCGCAGCATGTGAGAGTGTCCCTGTGCTTCCAGGCATCATATTCAGGTTCTCTGTCATCATGTCCTGTGTAAACATACATGGAAGATCTATGCCTGATTTTACGATGGCTTTCCGCCACATTGACAGGTGTTCTTCGCTTGTCCCTACAAACAGGAGGTCATTGTCTCACCAATTACCCACCCCAATCTCATCCAAGGTGCCCCAGTGGGGCATTTAATATCAGGATTATACTTGATCATCCTGCTTCTCCTTATAAGGGTAGGTGTAAGTCAACTGGTGAAGCTCAGTTCATGTGGGTAGAAGAACACGTTTCTTGTAAGTGTAATCACTTTTATCCCATTTATTTTCCCAACGCTAATCCATGTGAAGTGCGACTCTCCTTGAAGTGAGCAATAAATGAGCTGAAACAAAGAATTTCACATTCTGTTCTTTTCAGTGGCTAATAAAGATCCTGTTCTTTCTCAGACGACAAATGAATCTGAATTGCAATATGTATTCAAATCTGCTTTCACACCATAAAATAGTGACAAGACTATGGGATTGTGGTTAAATTTGCTAATTAAAAAATAAACATTCAGCTCCCTCAGCCTTTTTTTGGGAACCTTTTCACCTGTGATCAAACATTAAAATTCACATTTTGACCCACAGTCAAAAGATGCTGCTTTATTGCTAGTCAATTTGTTTTTCGGTGCAGCCATAAGTAAAACAAATCGACTGTAAAGTCCTTAAGGGTATGGATCTGCGTGACACCGGAGTGACATCTTGGCGTCCGTCTCACACCATCACTTCGCACACTTTTGCTGTGAGTGATGACCCGGAGGACGACGCAGACAGCACACGATCGATGCGCACGCCAGTGCTCACTAAATCACAGCCAGCGCATTATCAAAAACGGCAAGGTAATTACCCTCTCTGAAACAATGCCCCCCCCAAGAGACATGACATTTATTTGCATGTAACACACCACTGGGAGCAGAGCTCATTGACCGGAAGAGGACGTCACCCCTGTGTGAGGTGGCAAATGTCCAACAGCTTCCAGAGCTCAGGCCCAGAGCTGACACTTGTGCTCACGGTAGGATCAGGAAGCAAAGACAGTCATTTTGATATCAGCAGAAGGAGAACACAGCAGAACACGAGCCTGAGGGCCTTGGGAGTGTGTTCTATACCCAAAATACAAACCAAACCAAGCCAAAATAGTACTGGTACTGGCACTTATTAGCCCGTAATATTTAATGTGTTTTGCTTGCTAATATATTGTGCATGCATATATATATATATGTACCTAAGTCGACACTTTGGCGACTTATGTTTATCTCGCCGTTTTGTCGACTAGTAAATATAACTCGCCGTTTTGCCG
>JAODLC010000015.1:20263220-20293728 GCA_026781145.1 Hippopotamyrus pictus | reverse complement strand
AAATGTTTCAGTCAGGTAAAATAACATATCAAAGGTCTTGCTATTGAAATTAAATAAATGTAATTTTTGTCAGCAGAATTTGACTGGGTCAGGATGTTAAAAATGACATTTCCCCCATTGAGTACAATTTCCATTTTAACAGTACACAGGTTTCAGATGTTATTTGTTCCAGAAACTAATTCCTCTGTTGGGGTCAGGAGCAAGCAATCGGTTTTAATTGCATTTGAGGCTGACCCCACCTGTACAGCCCCCACACCAGGTCTGCCGAGCCTCTGTTTTCCGCGGTGCAGGGAAATCCATTAGCGGGGCTCAGATTTATGAAGCACTCTTGTCAGAGCATAATTACAACTCCGCATTGTTTACGATCGGCCCACTTTGGGAACATAAAATGTTTGACGATGAGCAGCAGTAAACTGGGGATGGCTCAGAGAAAGGATGAAAGGAAGAAAAGAAAGGGAATAAGGATGGTTGATAGGACAGGTTGGAGAGTGGGTAATCAGCAGAGAGAGAGAGAATAGGTGAGAGGGAGCAGTTGATGATTAGGAACAGTGGCGAGGCTAAAACAGGGCTTTCCCCAAATTCAGATAATTACAGAGGGGCCCAGCCCACATCTCCCGAATAAACCCAAATATCACAGCAAGCCAATATGAGGCCTCATTTTAATTTGGTAGCAGGGGGCAGTGTGTATAACATCACCGCCACCCCTTGACAGGGGGGAGAGGGGCGAGCTGCATCCAAATAATGGCTGATCATGGCACGCCTGCAGGGTATTGATTTTCTCATCACGGGTAGCGCTTTCTGGACCAGGGAACGGAAGCCGGTAATTAGGACCGGCAATGAGCCGCAGTCTGAGGCCGGCACCCTCCCCTCCCCCCCCAACCTCGAGGCCAGCGGAGATGATGAGCTGCAGCAAAATATCAGGTGATACATCATCCGATTACATACGTACAGTCATCTCAAGAGGCTCTTCTTCTAATCTGGGGGAAAGATAAACCTGGTCAGTCTCTGAACAATGTGCATTTCCTGCGACTGAGGCAATGTCGCAGTTTCTAATGCCAGTGCAGTGTGTCGCATTTTCGTTACTTTTAACCTCAAGTGAATAAATTTGCACTCGACCCCTTAGACAGTGAAGTCGTTGAATCAGAAAACAGCCGCCATCCCCCCGCTATTGCTCCCCCAGGCTCCTGTATGGCCAAACATGCAGATTCTCAGAGGTGAAAATTAAAATGCAAATTGAATTGGATGCTGATTAAAGCTGAGTTTTGTTGTGTCACGCCATAGCTTGCTGAATGCCAGGACCCCTGTGTCCCACTCATTACACCAATAATATTTTGCTCATTTTCCCAGGAAGAGTCCATTTCAAGGATCACTTACACTTCATGTACACTGAGATTTGAATTGCCTGTGTGTGTGTCTCTATATGTGTGGAAGAAGTTGTCTCAGTGTATGCTCCAACTGTGATCAGTGATGTCTTGAAGAGGGAGACAGCTTTGCTCAGTGGCTGATGGGTGCCACAAGGTGACACTCCTCTGGTCATGGGTGACTTCAGTGTAACCACTGGCCCTGACAGGGCTGGCGATAAGGTCAGTCCCCACGAGTCTGGCGATTGTGGTAAAAATGGCTCCATGCTCCTTGACTTTGCAAAAGGTCAGGAGCTGCAGGTTGCTGTAACCTGGTTCCAATGCCCTGAGCCGCATCTATGCACTTGATACCCCAGTATTGGTTGTGTGGCAAAGGAGACTAATCACATCCTCTTGGCCAGACGCTGAAGGCTACTACAGAATTGCAAGATCTACAGATGTGCCCAGATTGTGAATTCTGACCACAGACTTCTTGTTGTTATTCTGAATATTCAGCTTAGGCTCAGTAGGCTACCAGCTACTAGGGCAATGAGGCTGGACCTAGCCAGACTCCAAGGCTGTGTCTTGAAGCGTGTCGGTTACGGCGCTACGGCCATGTGGCATAATTCCTTGAGGGCGAAACAGCTCACGGGATCCTAACCGCTGAGGACCCAAGTGGCTGGACCTGGCCAAGGGGATGCCGAAGCAACACCTAGCTGTGGCAGATAGATGGCCATTTCCGAAGGGTGGGACTGGACTGCATGTTGGCCTGGGGTCAGCAACTGAGGTCCCATGGTGTAATACGCTTTACCAGTTCATGCTACTCAACAGAACCTGACCAGTAATGTACTTTTCTAACTTAGCACACTGCTCTCCAGCACTGTGCATGTTCATCGTATGTTCCTACAGGTACGTTGGTTTCCTCATACGATCCAAGGACATGCAGTTAGATGGAGTTAGGCATCTCTAAATTGCCTGTAGTGTGTTTTTCTTTGCACTACAGTGACACAGTATTGCGCGAGATTGGTGGTATAATGATACCCGTTAATGGCCACCAAAAGTTCTACTGACTACCCATATTGAGAGCATAATGGTAGCCTTAAAATCTTACAAAGATTGTTTTTAATATGCATCTCCTTTGGCCACATGCCACATCTGGTGTTCAGGATGCTGAAAAGCAATCTGAAAATGCAGTGAAAAACATCTGGATGGGATCATTAGACACCAAAAAATGACATTAGTAGCCGGGCAACAGTGTGTGCATTTCATAAACACTAAAGGTCACTTGTGCCATTATGAGGTAATTACTGGGCACTTTGCTCGCTGTGCCAAATGTCATTCCTGTAATAAAGGACATGTTTGGCATTAAGATTTCTATGTGACAGTGCACATCTTACTAAGGATGCTACTGTGTGGTCTTGATTGATGAGGTGTTCTCCCCTCTTTTCTTGTGTGCAAGATGATGGAGGAGTTAAAGGATTTTAGCATAAAACTGAAGTTTACCTACATCATAGCTGGTCTTAAGGATGCCATAATATCAATGCATAATGGAGGACAGGTAAACACGTCTTTAGTGTGGTGGAGCAGTTTGCATGCTTTAATGATCCAAAGAGCTATGTGATTATGAGCTTGAGCTCATTCTAGCCAGAAGGACTGTGGTGAGAAGCCAAACAAACTCTATTGCAATAATGACTCCCGGTAAAAGATATCAAAAGGAAGCAGATTCCCCTGCCAGGAATAGGGTGACCAGGATCCACCCCCGCAAGCAGGCCCAGGAGTCCCATATAGTCAGACTTGCCTCCATGCATATTGGGGGCTCTGGAACCAAACCTTTCAATCAGGACTGGAGTGTGATAGCCCATGCTGATAGACCATAGGCAGGTGCGGGAATATTCCCATCTGGAGCTTTTCCCAGTGGACAAGAGAGTTGTCTCTACACGACTGTGAGTCGCAGAACTCTCTGTTCGTACCCAGTACTTCTTGGTGGAATTGGTCTAGACAAACAACAACATTGGACACTTTAGGACGGATAGACAGGACCTTCATCAGGCTGGGGAAAAGTTGATCATCTATGGGAATATTGTCAAGTGGTAGAATGAACACACTGAGGGGCCCCTTCATTCAGTGGATGTACTCTCTCACCAGGGGCAGTGTTAGAAACTCCAGGTGTATCCTACTTTATCACTGTCGCTGAAGTTTCTGTGGTGATCAGCAACCACCATAAGGAAAGAGATGATGATAGCATGGGATACTGGCAGCTGATGCAACTGTTTAGTGTTAGAAGGCAGGTGAAGTAATCAAACTGGGGCAGCAGTGGATGATTTAAAAAATGAGGACTAACGGGCTACAGTATTATCTCATTTGTCATATAAAACCAGGCAAGGAGACTCCAATTTACGGTTGAACCGACAACTCAGGAGGAACATAGGAAGAATACGAATTTCAGCCTGGCCATGGAACAGTTGACTCTTCTCCCTCATACAGCTGTGTGAGGATTTGTGGGATTATGCTTACACAATCTATACATGGACCTAGAGAAGGCATGTGACTGTGTCTCCTGGCACAAATGCCTTCCATTTGGTTTGGTATATCTGAACCTCTGCCAGGGATGATTCTGGAGTCTTGGAAAGGATGGTCTGGTCTGACCTGCTTAGCATGCTGCAACCATCACACTGAAGAGGAAAAGTAGTGTAGAGAAGATGAAGGATCAGGAGAAAAGGAGCGACGCAAAAGGATCTTTTCAGTGCTTCCTCTGAGCTGTATTGATCAGCCCTGCCCTGTGTGAATCACTCAGCCCCGCATAATCACTGGCAATTTGCAGGCACGCGCTGGCACTGGTGAGAGGCACTCTGCAAAATCCCAGCTGTTAAGATAGTTGGGGGGGGCTCCAGTAATTCAGCTGTGGGGTTTTCAGATGGTTGGCGTTGTTTAGGAGACTGTCTTTTTTGTTAAGAAACCTTTTTGATTGCCTGGAGACAAGCCCCAATTGTCTTTACAGTCACTCCATTGCAACAACTATGAAGCTCACAATGTACAATGTAACATTTATACCTATATATTAGCCAGAGAGTAATTTAGCACCAAATGCACCACAGTAATCCACCTTGACTGGGAACTGTAACTGCAAACACACGCTATGAGGTCACATACTACTGTATGATGTCACACGCTATGAGGTAGCATCGTATGATGTCACATGCTATGAGGTCACATACTATGAGGTCACAGACTACGTGATCAGCAACCAAATCACTGTATGATTTAATATGGCTTCATAATGCTTTTAAAAATGAGAAATTGCTGTTCGTTAACAGCAATGTTCCATGTTCTACTGCATGCATACTTTTCATTAAAACCGTTTAAACCAATTCAGTCCTCAGGGACCCACAGACAGTCCACATTTTTGCTCCCACCCAGCTCTCTGCCAAACATGAACTATCTGCGGGATTGGGAAACACCGATTTAAACCATGAAGGACTTATTTGACTGCTATAGATGCATATATTCATCTCTGTGCCTGAGAAGCTTAAGAGAGGAACTGGATGCTGACCACACTGTCACATGGTCACGGAGGCCCCGCCCTCCTCACGGCATCTGGATGCTAACGAAGACAGCTGTTCTTGCCATCATAGACGGTCCGTGAATAATATTCCCCTGAAGGGTAATTACTCCGGAGCCAAGAAGTTAATTAAAGCTGACAATGTACAAAACAAAAGAGGGGAGACATGGACATGATATTTAAAGCACATCAGTGCACCAGTTTACGTTTCAACATGCACATTCCTGTCAACAGCTATGTCATGTAAGGAGACATGCAGCTACCAAAATACTAATTAATGTGACACAGTGATCATTGATTATTACTGATCAAATCACTTGCACAAAATGCAAGTGAAATGCCAGGAATGAAATTAGACATTTAAACACATGGGTGTGGGTAAATGTAGGTGCTACTGCTGCAGGCTATACTGATATATGTAGATTAGCCCAGTGGTGTTTGTGATACAGTGTGCGTGTGTTTGTGTGTGTGTGTGTGTGTGTGTGTGCGTGTGCGTGTGCGTGTGTGCGTGTGTGTGTGTGTGTGCATGTGTGTGTGTGTGTATTACGTTTATATTATATTGTGGGGCCCAAATATTCTCCACAATGTAATAAAAACCTGTTACTTCGACATTTTTCAGGTCCCCACAAAGATTTATGAAAGCAAATAAAAACTAAAAATTCCAAACGTCTCTTATTTAGTTTGGCTACCTATGGTTAGGGTTAGGGCTGGTTAGGTCGGGTTAGGGTTAGGGTTAGGGTTAGGGCTGGTTAGGTCGGGTTAGGGTTAGGGTTAGGTCATCATGTTGGGATTAGAGTTTTACCCATAGAAATGAATGAACAGTCCCCACAAAGATATAATTACAAACCTGTGTGTGTGTTTCTTTATCTCCGTGTGTAGTCTTTACACCAGAAAACGTCATTGGCCTGTGCAGATATGAAATGCAGCCCTCCAACACCCCAGCTGGGATTTCTCTTGTCAACAAATGAGCTGCAGTCCAGCCAGCGATCGATACACCCCCAGCCCAGAGAGATCCTCAGTGGTGGAGGGCATGCCATAAGAGAAAATAAACACACTGTAAACTGAGGACTACAACTCCCAAGAGCCTCTGCTGTAGGGCCTTTTAGATTCAGTGGGTAATAAGACATATATAAAAAATCCCCACCAGACACAAAAACAATATGCACTTTAATTAGTGCAAAACTGTAACAGTGTCTACCTCTGTGTGTCTCAAGAGGTCCAAGGCAGCCACTTGCTTTCATGTAGCCTGCCATGGACACTAATTACAGATTATAAATTAAAGAGCCACACCTGGCAATGCTCTCCTTCTCTCTGGTTAGTGATACCTCACCAGTACAAAACAGCCCTTCACTGGAGCCCCCATTAGTGAGATGAGCACATCAAACAAACATTGTATATCTAACAGTGAGACATGGAGGAGTCAGACCCATGCTGTGCTTTGAGTGGCCGATCTTTCTGAATTGATTTTACACTCTGAACAGCAACAGGGATCTTTTAAAGGTCAGGGATGGTGTTTAAAGGTAAAAAATTGCCGGTTTAGCATATTTAGCTACTAACAATGTTACCTTAATCTTAGCACCTCTGTGCTTTCATTTTAAAGTTCTAATTTCCCTTACTCATGCACCTATAGTGAATCTGAACATGAATTATGAGTGTATTATTTATGTTGGTACAGTATGTATTTATTGGTACACACTGTTTTAAACAGTGTTTTATGCTTCCAAATTCCATCCAGTCAGGCCTTTTCCATAAGCAGAAACCCAGTGCAGGGTCACATTGAGCCAAGAGTTTAACCCTATAATCACAGAGTGCACTCTGGGGAATATCCTGGATGGGATGTCAGGCCTAGACAATCACGCACAACCACACTGGGGAATATCCTGGATGGGATGTCAGGCCTAGACAATCACACAGAACCACACTGGGGAGGCTTTTACTCCAGGCTTCCTGAGCTAACTTGTCAAGCAGTCAGGTACCTCTGCTGACGATAATTGTCACAGTTTTAAGACGAAACTCTCAAATGAGCAAATCAAGATTGACAGCAGGTAGCATTAGCATTTCCATTACTTTGCTGGCGTAGCGCCCAGCCAGAGTTCTTGTCCACATTCTTGTTTTGCTTATTTTTTTCAATCGTTTCCTTTATACTGTGTAATAAAGTTTTATTTCTTTGTAAACCAACTTTACAGTCTGTATTAGATATCATTTCTCTTATAAGAACCAGCTCCTGACAGCTTACAGGAAAACGTGGACTTTGACACATTTATTCTGTGTGTTAATAGTAGTTCTCCATATTACATGTAATCTGCAATTCAGTGCGGCCAGCAATCCATAAACAGGGCAAACAAATGTCCACCTGGCTGTGGGAATAGGGTGCTGTCAATTAGGCGAAACACTCCTACTGTGGTCACACACACACACACACACACACACATGCACACACGCACACACACACACACACACGCACACATGCACACACATACACGCACACACACACACATGCACACACACACACACACACACGCACACGCACACACACACGCACACACCTCCTCAGCAGCTCCCCCTAGAGGATCCCATGATTAGGGCGATTTAGTCACATGTGCAGACAGTTTAGGGTTCGCCAGGTGGGTGAAGTTTGGCCGCATTCTCAAAAGCAGTCCTCAGCTGGAGTTCTGGTGTGCGCCTTTTAAGTGGGCAAGATTCATGGAGTCTCTCAATCCAGCCCATCCATTTCGAAGCTGATATACTTTATGACTGGGCTCTTAGGCAGAGATTTAGATTAAAGCGCCTCGACGATTCCTCATTACTATTTCAATAAACCATTAGATGTCAATTCATTAATAAAGCATTCTGTAGCTGGTGAAGTGTGTGCTATATTGAGCAGCGTGACAGCCCATGCGTATGTCTGAGAGCGCACACGTGTGTGTATGTGTGTCTGTCTCTGTGTCTAAAGTAATTTGTTATGCATGTCCAATTATCAGATGGAGCGGAGAAGGTAATCACGGCAAACAGTCTGCAGGACAGAGATGACGGCGCCTGCTTTTCCTGACACACCCCACAATGATTTTTTTCAGAAGGTATTTTTAGAGTAACTGAATCCCAATGCGCCCCCCACCCTATGCAGTTTTAGCAAAGCGCTAATCAATCAGGAGCCATACAATACCTGCTGTAACTGCATCCGAGGTGGGTGGGGGGGTGTCTCTAAGGAGGTTAGATTCACGGTGCTGGAGGGGCTTGATCCATAATGGCAGCCCCCCAGCCCCCACATGAACCCCACACAGTAGGACTGACGTCTCCAGTACTGTAGCTGTGTGAGTCTCACCAGCTCAGTCACACCTGTTACCTCCATCCTTCTTCAGTAAAACTTTTGTTTTTGTTATGTGGATCAGTTATTTTTCTTATATGAGCCCCTCCCCCCCAGGTCAGAAAACTGAGGTGTAACGGGGACAGCTGACTCAATTGTTTAACATTCCAAATATTTTGTGTGCAGGTTTTAAACAGGGAGAATTAGCTGTACTCACAGCTTACTAAAAAGTTAAATTTTGTCTATTGGTGAGCGATTTCTGTACTGGGATGACAAGGTTTCAGGTTGGGAATTGCTGACTAGTTTTTTGGATTTACACAGGTGTCAGGCATCTTAAGCGACGCAAACGGAAGTAAAAGGATGTATAGCCACTGCTCTGCAGCTAGAGGGAGTAATTTTGCCTAACCTCAACCTGAAGTAAAGAGTCAAACCGACACGGGGGCAGGTTTCTATCTGTCTGGTCTCTCTGGGTTTACCTTGAAGCTTGTAGCAGAGGGACCACATGGTCACACGTATTGCATACTGTAAGACCAAATACAAACATCAACTAAGTCTTGAATATTAGTATATATACAATATGCTCAAAATATATTTTCACGTTTAAAAACACCTTCAATACCATGATCCTGAAGGACAGATCTTTACATGCAATTAATTTACATGCATAAGTCCACATCTGTGCACTTTCAGGCACACACCTGCAAGTCCACATCCCTGAGTTCATAGCCCTTTTACCCAGATCTTTTACGTCACTCTTTAGAGTCACACCTCTGAGTCATGAGGTCACATGACCCTCTTGCCCTTCAGGGACAGGTCAGTCCCAGAATAACTGCAAGCCTTCTCTTAGCACTGTTCCCCCACTCAGTATTTGTGATGTTTTCTATTCAACCTTCCAGGTGTTTATTTATTTTTGTTTACATCCTTAATTCACATTCATTCCTAGATCCGAAGCAGTATTGCATTTCCTGAGAGAGTAAGGGAAGAGCTGATTGGCCAGCAGCTCTGTGATATTCTAACAAGTCCTTGATCGGGCTGAATGCTCCAAGAGTTCTCATTAAAAGCCTGCTTCATTTCATTAGGTGAGACCTCAGTATCTGCTAGCACCCGGTGAAGTATGGGAATGATTAAACCATCAGTGACTAGCAGCAAGTGATCCGGGGAGCAAGAAATCCAATCATCCCAAAGTCAGGTCAAAGAAGGCATCTTCATTACGAATAGCAGTAAATTCTGCGCTATATCTATAAAATGTGTTTTTTCCAGATTGCATCCCCTAGTGCATAATGTATGAATAATATACTAATTCACCTGGGCAACGTGTGTCATATTATCAGTATAAAACAATTATAAAAACACAATGAAAATGTAAGTGGTTCTCAGATCACA
Organism: Hippopotamyrus pictus; assembly: GCA_026781145.1. Taxonomy (NCBI): domain Eukaryota; kingdom Metazoa; phylum Chordata; class Actinopteri; order Osteoglossiformes; family Mormyridae; genus Hippopotamyrus; species Hippopotamyrus pictus. Next base: position 20,284,142 of record JAODLC010000015.1, on the reverse strand, counting down.
CATCTGCAGAATTAATTAATGTGGCGATTAAGCGGAGATTAGGTTCATGAAATCATTATAAGTAAAATTAGACTCATTTATACCTTGACTGTTATTTAAAGTATCATCCTGCTGGGAAAAATAGAAAAAGATTATTCAGCTATTTAAATGATTTATATGGAGCTTACATATAATTGAAGAAAATGTTTTATATACATTTTATTTCTATGAGGATGATTTGAACGTTTCACTCCACCTTTAGTTAAAGATGTGGTAATGACTGTGTTCTCATTGTTAGTTTATGGGAAAATGGGTTGGAATGTATGCTGGGTTATGATAGTGATAGGAGCTTGGAAAAATTTAATTTTTCTATTTTGTATTTTGAGTTGTGCATTTATTTTTGCATTTGTTTTCTATTTGCTACTTTGGATTTTGACTATTGTATTTTGAGCTGCTGTTTATAAAGGACTAAATTGAAATTTTGCTTTGAAAACATAGGGTAGGCGTGATAAGCTTTGGCTCTAGCCTATACCTTTCCGGTTTTCAGATATTGATGAATTTTATTTGTATTATGGATTTGTAATAAATAGAATATATTTTAATTTGTAAAAGACCTGGAATAAATTCATTCATTCATTCATACACATGGTTTGAGGGTTGTGTTTGTGTTGGGGGGGGGGGGGGGGGTGACAGATTTATTAGAATATGAGAGGTTCTTTCAACATGCCTGATATTTTCCTTTAGCACTGGGTCAAAGGCTTTCTGGTCAGCAGTCCTCTCCCAGATAAGCCAATACACTGCCTCTCCATTTATATCACAAGTTAGTGCAGAGCTTTGTTGACGATCGAGAAACTGATAAGGTTAGCGATACACCAGAATGTCAAGGAAACCATCACTGAAGCCACCAAGAAAGGGGCCTTCTTACACAAAGCACGTGTTACCATGGTCGCAGAAGTGAAATCCTGCTGCCGCCGCTACTGCTGTGACCACACCTGACAGGTACGGAGCTGGCAGTTGGCAGTGGTGATCCAGAGACCTACAGTAAATGCTAATGAGCAACTAATGTGCCATTCACGATCACCCTCACGACCCGAGCTAGCGCATTTAAGCGAGAAAAATCCCCAAGGGAGGTAGGGAGGCTAGCAACAGGTTGTGATTGAGGGAGATTACGCTGAGCGGTTATGGTAATTCACCTATGAAATTAATGAACATTGTTTATGAATAAAAAAAAATCTTTCTAAGTCTCTCTCCCCGTTGACATGAAAAACAGAATCTCCAGCCGGACCTTCACTGAGCTAAAGCGACTGTCGCCATGGAGACACAGAAAAGCCATTCTAATCAGCCCGTAATAATCCCGTTTAAGTAACTGAAAACCACAGAATGTATTGGTTTGTAAGCAGAAAGGCAGAGACTCTGAAGTCCTGAGCAGAGAGATGCAGCATCTCTGCAGACTATCCGTCTTCATTTGGTCCCTCTATAAACAAGAAAAAAAAAAAAAATAGCCAAAATTCTCATATTTTCTTTGGTTACTTATGGTTGAGGTCGTCATGTTGGGATTAGAGTTTTCCCCATAGAAATGAATGGAGAGTCCCCACAAAGATATAATTACAAAAGTCCGTGTGTGTGTCTGTGATTGTGTCACAGGGAGGTCTCTGTAGATGTAAGATATAACAAGATGTAATAGGACATAAATGTATTTCGTTGCAAATGTCTCCTCTTGCAAAATTGATCACAATGGTGACGGATTTGGAACACACCTTGATCAAAGTCAAAATTCCCAGAGGAGCTGTAATCGGCTAATGAAGAACAGAACATGTGGTGGAGTTGATCAGTCCTATTTTAAGGAGGCGACATTATTTTAGACATCTGACAGTAAAGTTCCTCCTGTGCTACTAAGGTGTGATGTCAGCATCACTTGCATGATGTGAGGACCCCGACCAGCAGGGACACAGCACTTACTTCCTATAAAAATCTTTTATGACAGTGCTTCCCAACCCAGTCCTCGGGGACCCTCAGACAGTCCAGGAGCTGGGAGGGAAGGAAGCAAAAATGTGGACTGTCTGGCTGGGAGCTGATTACAGTGCATTGCCACACCCACCACAGGATGAACCACCTCAGGGATGAGAGCCTGAGTGTGGCCATGTGGCGGGTGATACCTCAGCACTGCACTAGTCCGAATGGACCAGTGTGACCAGTGGAGTGCCAATCCTGCCACCAACTCCCATAATTCCCTGCAAGTTGGAGGAGCTCCATACAGGGAGCTGGGAGGGAGCAAAAACGTGGACCATCTGTGGGTCCCTGAGGACCGGGCTGGGAAAGGCTGAGTGAGAAAATGAACTGCACACTGTTTGCTGGGAAATGTTTTGCGTAAGAGGTCTTAGGGACACAGAAAATGTGGTCATCTAATCACGTCGGGAATTGGGACTTTGGGGACCTCATTAGCAGATTAAGCAAGTCACAAAACACATTTCTAAGTATTGTTGCTAGGGTTGCACAGGGATTGGTGTTTGGTGACAGTTTGTTAAGACGGATAGACTTTAAATAACATTCCCACATACCTTTTCATGCGATGCATTTTACAGTAACGTTACAGTGCAGTGAAATATCATGAAGACTTTTCACTATAATAAAAGGTATAACCAAAACTGCTTTTTTTTCTAGTAAAAGTAGACCCACTAAACATCAGATGAATAATATGTGGAAAAATCACCTGAGATTTTGTGCACATTCAACAAGGAAAATGAAGAATGACTTCACACACTGCGCTCTGTAATATCAAAGGGTCTGGGATACGGGGCAAAAGATACACAGAAAATTTAAGTTTTTAAACCAAAACAATATTTATGTCTTCCTGGAGTTGACGCAATAAAGTTTGTGAATGTTGTAGTCTGGAGACATACAACTACACAAGTTCTAGTGCTATGAGAAGAATTAGCTTGTAATGAACATGCAGGATTTTCCAAACAAAGATAATCTAGTCTTCGGCCTCATTTAAGGCTCGATTTGCTGGTTTAAAGCAGTATGTAGCTGCTATAGTTACTCTGAAAAATTGTGCTGTATTATGAATAGTCCTGTACTGGGTAAGCACTATGATTACTGAAGCAAGGGATCTGTGTGGAAACTGTTGAATATGGCATTGTGTGGCTATGAACATTGAGGAGTGATTGATGTATAGATTTTAATTAGAGCATGACTTACTTCCACTGACAGCTTTACTGAAAGGAGATATCAGCAGGAAGCCTCGTGCAAAGTTATTACATGCAGCTGTTGTTGCTCCTGGATTGAAGGATGAAGCTCAGAAGCTTTAACTTTTAATGATAACAGATACCTAGACACAGACCATCTGTCAGCACAGTTAGGGAAGCCGTCGCTGGGGCACGGGGTGTTTTTTTTTTTTGGCTGCAGGATCCGACGTGACCCAAGCAGCCCCCCCCCCCCCACCTCACGACGAGTGCAGACTGCAGCTCAGCTGAACTCTGCCTGACTGTCAGGTGGCTCATTTTAGATTGCAGCGAAGCATGCAGATCTATGGCGTCAATTAAGGTTAAAACAAGGGCTACAGCCAAGCGTGTGTGTGTGTGTGTGTGTGTGTGAAATGGAAGGGGCAGGAAGGCTGCAGTGAAGTGGCAGGACAGGGAAGATCACCATGTAGCCTTTGTATTGAACCTGCGAGTCCTGAATGAATGAAGAAATGGATGGATGGATGGATGGATGGATGGATGGATGGATGGATAAATGTTTTAAACCCTATTTGCTTGTTGTCATTGTCCCACAGGAGAAAGTGCAGTTATGGCTAATTTTTCGATCATCTCATTTTTTTTGGCAGCCTGGAACTCTCTGCTCCTTCTGCATACGAAATTAAATCGGTGCCCAAGTCTGGTTCATTCCCACTTGACTTCTGTGGCTTTCTATCACTTCATACGCTTAACAATTTCTCTCAATGCACAGAGGCAATTTCCTCTCAGGACGCTGACTATGTGGCCCAGAGCCAAACACCGTGGCTTGGATCACATATTCCGCTTTCCATAAATATAAATATATCTCTCTTTATTGCAGAACGGCATACCCCAGAACCTTTCATCACATGCACACCTTTTCAAAACACAAGCTCCAAACTAGTTAAAAAACAACCTTTATATGAAAAATGATGCCTTTAGCAAATTCAGTTTCAGTTAAAAACATATTATGCAAGTGAGTCTAAACTGAAATTAAGAAGGAACCTGTACTCTGTTTAACCATTTAACAGAATAAGCATGAACCAAATAAAAGTAGAGCTGTTGTGTTCTGTCTTCCCGTGATAAAACGAGTTTTGTACAGATAAGGGACAATACAACTGAATTTAAACTAATCTTGCCATAAGCCTAGATTTACTCTATCCATTGATAAATATTCCTTTGAAAATGGCACAACTGTACTGTATACTATTGGTATATGTCTTCCACATGCTATATGCTTCCTACTATTGGTTCTGGATTACTGTGACCCTGTTACATTAACAGCTATTAAAATGGATGGATGGATGGATGGATGTCGGTCCACTTGTCTTCACAGAAGGGTGTGATTGTCCATAAGGATAGAAGGTAAGAAGCAGTTTCTGCTGAATCCCTTCCTGGAAAGTTTCACCTATCAGAAAACACCAAGCATCTGAATGATTGTTTACTTAAACTGAATATGCCATGTTCAAATTCTCCTCTTAACAGAAAAGGCACATGCAAAAACAAAGAAAGTCAAATTTTGAAGGAAAACTACATTTTACTTGGTGGCCCTTGCTGAGGAGGCTGGGGGACTGATCACTGCAGACCTGTGAAGTGACGCAGTAATGAAACAGCTAAAGGGATTGATTCACTTCAAGATGGACCACAAGATTGGAAACAAGTCAGGCTCTTTAACTGGACCCTCAGATGAATGTGCCAATTAGGCCATTTAGCATGAGTAATAATATGGGCACACATTGTAAATGGCAATGTTCTTTGCCCGATTGGATACCTTCGGCCTGACACATTGCCCATAGATGATACTAGTGGTGGGCCAATCCACATTTTTTCAGTTACAATCCAATTCCGATTCACTGCTGATTCCGATACGAGCTCTTTTTACTTTAATATTTTACTTTAACAGGAGAAATATCTAGCACCATTAAATATTTCACCACAAACTCAAATGGCAGGCTTCTCTCGTATTTGACTACTCAATTGAACATAAAATAGAATATATGTGATGACCTGCGTGCGGCGAGCGGGGAAGAAGGCGAGGAGTGAACGTGGGATGTACAGAGAGACGAGGAGCAGAGACAGGAGGGACAAAAACAGGAGGCAGAAAGGCGAAGGGCAGAGGAACAAGGGGAGCCAGAGGGAGCCACGGCAGGCGACGGGCGGCAGCCGGAGGGGCTGCAGGCGACCAGGAGGAGGGAGCAGGAGGGGATCATAAAGGGGGCAAGGAGACAGGCCGAGGGACAGACGGAGGAGTCGAGGAGGAAGACGGAGGGGGCACCAGGGGAGACGAGGAGGGAGTCGGAGGGGAGCCCGATGCAGGTAAGGAGGGAGGTGTAGCCGTGGCAGGTGACAGAGTAGCCACAGCTGGCGAGGGCGCAGCTGGCCGAAGTGTCGGAGGAGGGGGAGCCGCAGGCGACCGACGAGTTGATGTCAGTCAACTCCACCACACTGAGGCGATGGTGGAGCAGTCCATCCACCACCAGAGTCCCTGGGGCCCAGTAGGTACAACCCCGAGGGGTCCCATTCCAGCTCCTCCTCTCCTTCCACCAAGGGAGGAGGAGTGATGGTAACACAGTCTGGGACCTCCTCGGGGACAGGGATTTCCGACGGGGCCTCTCACAAAGCAGCGGGCAGAGCCCTAAGAGCCTCGGGTGGAGCAGGAGACGATGGCGCAGCCGGGTTCTCAGGCAGCGGCAGAGGCCTAGGAGCTTTGGGCGCTGCGGTCAGAGCCGGGACAGCGGGTGTAGCTGCAGCCAGAGCCGGGACCTCGGGCTTAGCTGCAGGCGGCGGCAGCAGGCAGGCAGGCTGCGGGCGTAGCGGTGGCACCAGGGAGCTGGGGCGCCGCAGCGACCGCCGACTCTGGGCCAGCAGGGGGTGCCGCAGCCAGAGCCTCACTGGGCGGTGCAGTAGCCGCCAGGACAGGCAGATCAGGCTGGACAGGCAGATCAGGCTGGACAGGCAGGACAGGCAGATCAGGCAGATCAGGCTGGACAGGCAGGACAGGCAGATCAGGCAGATCAGGCAGGAGAGGCAGATCAGGCGCCGGTGCTTTTGAGGGAGTCTGTTCCGTTCACAACTGGAGCAGTGTCCTCAAATCATTTGCCAACTTCTCCAAATCGGCCCGCGGAGAAGTTGGGGAAAAGGCGGCAAACTCTCTTTGAAGCTGTTTGGTGAGCTGGGCAGCTTCTGGAGAGTCCTGCACTGCCGGATCTCCCATCACCTTCCAGTACAGTCCTTGGAGGGCAAAGTATTTTCCGGCCAGTGACAGAACCGGTCCTTTAAGGGGTGGAGCTGGAGCTTCGGCCGGTGTAAGAGCATTTGCCGCCGGGTTAAACGCCGCCGCGTCCAGGATAGGGAGGCACTCCTCCTGACACCCGATGGGTAGAGAAGAGGAGAGCTAGGATCGGTGCATCTCTAGATCATACCTTATGTGAAGTAAGGGTATACCCTGGTAATTCCTTTTTTTTACTCAAACTAGGTATCCCCGAGGATCAGAAGGACTGGAAATAGTGGTAATAAGGATATAAGCAGGTGATACATTTTGGAGGCCATACTGACTGGTACCTCACTAGTTTATCCATGTCTCTCAAATAGGGGCTCCGGCACATGAAGGAATCATGGCCTCAGGTTTTTTGTCCAGCTTTGGAGATGCACCCTGCAGGCCCTGTAATCAGTAAATACTGTGAACAGGTGAGCCGCTCCCTCCAGCTATCGCCTCCACCCTTCTGCGGCAATGGAGGCATGGAGTCCCCTGCTGTTAACATCGTAATTACACTCAGGTGCAGTTAGGTGGTGATAATTAAAGGTACAGAGATGCAGCCCCTGAAAGGCTCTATCTTTCCCACAAGATGTCCCCAAACGTAACATCTAAAAGGTGTCAGGATGCTGGGAAACACTTCATGTGCACTCGCCTTGTCTTTTAGGATTTGGTTAACAGGGAAAGACATATGGCATTACTGAGACTGATGAAGGAAAACAACCAAATAGCAGTTCGGGATTGGGAGGTCGTACACAGAATAATAGCATAACATCCTTCAACTGTGAATGATGAAAATCCATGTAAAGGGACTGATCAGACCTCTAGCAGTAACAGAATAGAACAGAGTCAGAGGCTGTTTGCTTAAACTTCTACGATGCATGAGTCCCTCTCCGAGATCTGTATTTGCATGCATTCAATTCCACAGAAACTTGGATAACCCTTTTATGGAGACGTCTGACCTGACAGATAAAAAATGATCATGACCCTTCTGTGAATACATAGAGGTCGGCTTTGACATGGACTGCCTTTATTCTGTCTGTATTTATCACCTTCAGTGGGAAAACACCTAGGTCACATCGCCCGTTTACTAAAAGCATACAGTCAATCATGTGTCTGCCTTCATACCTCAAACACTACCAGGGAAAGAGAGGTCAGAGAGTGAACACATGGAAATATGGTGCTTTGTGAGAAGGTCAATGAAAATGTGGGGATTTTACATGCTTTACTGTGGAAATGGTGCCAAAAACTGACCAGGGCACAAACCTTCATAACGCCACGTCACTCATAAGTTCTACTTTAAGTTGTCACTTGACGTTTTGACATGGTTCCTATTACATGCTTAGTCAAGTATACCTTCCGTAAGGTTGGTCGGAGCCACTCTCAGCTCTCCTATCGCTGTTGTCAGCTCGTACCACTAGAGCCGCTACTTTTTGGACGGCACACATTTGAAATGAGCAATATGCTGTTAAGCAATAGATACTCTAATCATTCAAGAGTTGTAGGAGCGATTGGGGTGTGACGTATATTGTGACATTGCAAATGGCGTGCTTTCAATACATCACGAAATGTCGCAATGTACGAAACATTTTAATAAATATCAAATAATAAAGAAAAGATGTCATAATTTTAAATAAGCCCAACACGATCCCCCTATTTCCAACACCCCCGGAATGTACACACCTCGAGACATTTGTTTTACTGTAGCAAATGTACTCAACATTTCTCTAATTTGTAAGCGAGTTTAGCTGCTGTCAGCATCAGCGGCTCTCACTCATGAGTAGCTGAAACCCAGGGGGGCCCTTTTCCAAAACACCCCGGATGCTTCCTTTATAAACACATCAGAAAGAGCTACTGTCTTTGATCATTAAAAGGAAAAAGCTATTCTAAAAGAAAGGTTATTAGAGTTATTTGAAGTCACTAGATATCAGTTCTGCACAATTTCAGTTCATCTTGATGCTTTTGCTGTCTTCCTACAATCATTTATTTTGTTGTGTGACTCATTTTGTCTGAGATCTTTGGGCCACTCTATGAATATCTCACAACAGAATCGTGACTTTAAAGTGGCGACTAAAGGAAGAGAACTTGATTAAATAAATAAGGTGAAGCTGTGTGTGTTGAGAATACAGATGATAGTATATGGTAGAATGTTTATAGCAGAAAAATACTGGAGTTTAGATCAAGTGATTGCGTCAGTCATCTTTCATCACTATGCATCCCTGATAAAGGCCTATCCTGCATCATTAGTGAGATGACTGCAATTCAGGTGAGCATATATTGAAAATGAGAATTGGTGCAATGTATGCTCAACTTTGGTACTTTTGATTGCTAACATCCATCCATTACCATAGCATGCAGTGCAGAGCTGCAGTGGGCCTGAAGCCTGTCCCAGGAGCACTGGAATGAGACAGAGCTCCTCTGGTAGGGTTAGGGTTAGGTGGGGGGGGGGGGCAATCAAAGAAATACAAACAATATTGGTGTTTGCAATTTATAGATAACACTTCACCTAGGCAAGGCAAGACAAATCTATTTATGTGGCACTTTTCAAAGCACATAGGTCATGTCAGCGCTATTCAGGTATAAAAAGAATAGGCATAAATTAGAAGTAAAACAATAGAAAGCATATAAATTAATAAGAGAATGAAACAATAAAAGTGCTGTGTTCAAGATCGTTAAAATGCTGATAGCATTAAATGAATTAAAAACTGCAGAAAATAGAAGAGCTTTCAGCTTAGCCTTAATGTTGGTTATTGTTGCGGCAGTTCTGCTTTGGGACCAAATGCCATTTCATCATGTTTAGGTTCAGCTCTGCGTGTGACTATCTGACCGGTCCTGACCCATCTAAGAGCCCTAGCATGACTTGTGTTCCTCAAACATGTCAAAAACATATTTTGGTTATAAACCATTTAATGACTCTGGTTAACTGGAAACCAGTGTAAGGATGTTATTGGTTGTAAAATGCTCTCTCTTTTTGGGCTATGATATGAGCAGCAGGATTATAAATAAGTTGGAGCTGTTTTTTTGAGGAAGACCAGTCATGAGATCATTACAACAGTCCAACCTACTAGGAATAAGCAAAGATAAGTTTCTCTATGTTGTGTTGATTTCGGCTGCATTTTTAAGATGACAGGATGCTGACTTTGTTGTAACCTTGACATAGCTGCTGAAACCAATATTCTGGTCTATTATTACACTTTTGACTTGAATTGTACTTTTTAAAGCCATAGATCCCAGATATTCATTAGGTTTGAGTCTTTCCTCCTAATTACCAAAAAATATCAAATGTACTGGACCATAATCCTTTGGCAAATACCTAGGTATTGTCAGTATACCAATAATCAGTCCCTAGGGAACCCAATGTCATAGCAGGTCATTTGGATTTATAATTAACTATAAAATTACCTTGGCCTTCTAAACATGTTTTGAGCCATCAAACCATCTTTGGATTACTGGAAGTAAACAGTTCAGAGAACATGCAAACTACATACACTCAGAGTTATGGTGGGGAAATGAAGTCACAGCCTTTAAGATATGAGGCCACCAATTATCTGATACTTGTCAGGAGCCTTCCAGTTCTATTCAAAATACCTTCACAAGCGATTCAAATTAAACAGCAGCACCCTGTTTGGTCATGAACCTCCGAGGTCCTGGTTGGAAGCCACCCGATTTAACCCTGATGCTGCTAATCTGCAGTGGGCTGCAACTGGTAGCCTAGCAACCTGGCCCTTAACTGGAGGGTGAAGATGTCCAGGCCACGGACCCAGCTTTCCGGGCCTCTCCAAAAGCGTAAAAGGACAAGCTGCGAAAATCCACTCATAGGAACATTGTTTTTCTCAGAAGTCGCCTCCAGGAAATAGCAGCAGTCGTGCGACATTCTCTGTGGCAACTGGCCTGTTCGGTGATCCAGGATGAGGGCGATTCGGCCGGCCTGAGAAATGCCTCTGTGAGCAGCTCAGACAAACACCACACAGCTTCAGCCTGATGCTGATGCAATGAGATGGGAGTATTCTTATAAAAGCACAGTGTACTGGTAGCGGTTTGATAGGTGGGGGCCAATTTATTAGATACAGCCATTTACTAATGCAAACAGCAACGAATCACGAACCAGGAATCGTGCAGCTGCAAATGAATATACAGCATGCAGACTGTTTGGCTAAGCATTAGTAGGCTGGGATGCATGACCTAAGCAATTTTAGAATGTGGTGTGATTGTTGGTGTTAGACGATAGTGGCTCCAGCATCAGCCACCTCCTGGGATGCTCATCCAATTCGGCATCTAGAATTTACAGAGAATGGCTCAATACACAAAGGAAAATCCTGTTAGTGGCATTTCCGTGGAAAAAAATTGTTAACAAAAGAGGTCAGAGGAGAATGGCCAAACTTGTTAAAGCTAACAGGAAGGCCACAAGTGCAAAAATAACAACACGGTACAACGTGTGTGTGCAGCAAGGCGTCTCTGAACACACAACCCATCTGCCCTTGATGTAATTCTAGCATTAGCTAGGTGAACCGACCAAAGTGGCCACTATGCGTAAGTAACAAACTATGTAACATTTGCAAGCACATTCATTATTGTATGTTTGCATTAAAAGCAGGTGCAGTTGTACCCCTTTTAGTCGACGATGGCGATACGAGCTGGTGATGTTGGGATGGTGCTCGGACACAGGCAGAACAGCGGCCCAACAGACCCGAACCCCTCTACCAGGGCTGAGCCAAATGAAAGGGATCCAGAGAAGGCCCCCTGGCACCTGGCACACAGTACGAATAAAAAGTTTGTAAACCCTGTAGAACTGTCTGGATCTCTGCAAACATGTGACCTGAAATGTCATCAGTCTTGATCGAAGTTACTAAAATAGATAAAGAGAATCCAATAAAACAACACAGAGATATTATACTACATCATTAATGTATTGATCAAAACAAACCAACATGTAATGGATATCCATCCATTTTCTCCACCCGCTTGTCCTATTCAGGATTGTGGGGCGCCAGACCCTCTCTTGGAGGCTATATTCACAAGGCAGGGAACGATCCAGGATGGGATGCCAACCCTTCACAGGGCACAAGCAGACAGACCATAGTTTTAGACTGTGGGAGGAAACCCCATGATATCATGGAGAACATGCAAACTCCACACACAGAGCCATAATGGTGACTCGAATCCCAGACCCCAGTCCCAGAGGTGTGAGAGACAAGTGCTAACCACGGTGCCACTGTGCCCCCCCACACATAGGGCCCCATTTTACACGTGATACAAAGCAGTGCCAAGGGCCACGTCAGTGTCTCTGCTAGCATGAGCTCCACGTAGTTGTCATTTTCCTGTCCAGCGTCCATGTCATTTAAATAGCAAATGTGCTTTTGCGCCCATGGGCATGTTGGTCTTAAAAGTCCGGTGTATTACTTACGAATTACTATCTTGAGGATGTGTTGAGTTTCCCCTGAGCCAAAATTGAAATTAATTGCCAATACTAACATTACGCTATGTTCTATGCTGGCATTTTGCACCTCTGCATAAGAGGTTTGTTGGCACCCTGCAGGCAGACAAAATAATAGGTTTTGCGTGTATCAGATAACACATGAGGTAAGCAGGACACCGTTTTTTTTGCCACCCCAAGTGCAAACATCAAACTCAGCAGCGGAATGCGATTGTGCTGTTGACCAACAAAAACCGGATTTAATGTCAATGGCGCAGGACAGTAATGTTCCTACACTGCTTGTTACATTCAAAGGAATGTGTGGCAGTACACAAAAATGATTTATGCCCCTAGACTAAAAATAAAAAGATTACAATGTTAAAGATCATTCAGGTATACATCAAAATATTTTAAGAAATATATGTTATAATGGTGAGTCAGGATCTTCAGCAGTAGAGCTGCATTACATTTACGGTTCATTTATTGTACTCCTTTGCTCCAGGTGTGTAATGTAAAATAATCTAATATTTTGTAAAGTATTTTGTCCTGCTCCTGCCCACATCTTATAAGTCCAGTCCCGTTCCTACACGCAAAGAAAAAATATGTCACGGGTAAACTACATACAAGCACTTAAGTCAAAAAAGCTACTCTAACAAAGACAAACAGGGGCTTTATTCAAGATATAACCTGAGCTGTGCATACACTCTCACGAGGCAGATGGCACCAGCACTACAATATGAACAAAGTACAACAGGGGTGACTGATATGAAAAATTTAAGCCGATACGATAACCCATAATCAAGGCCTTGTCATAGCCGATACCGATAATCAATAAGTTTTTATTTTAATATTTACTATAATTTTCATACAATCTGCAGTTTGTGTACCCAGGAGACTAGAAAATCTAAGATGCACTGATGAAACATTTCAGTAGCTCTGGCCTAACAGTAAACGGTAAAATCATACTGGTTAAGAAAACTTCACTATCGACCTAAATATACATTTCTAATCTAGTAAAACTTGTGGGTTATATTATGAAGGTAAATGTAAATTTAGATTTTTGTTAATTAAAATCTTTGTAAAACATTTGTAAACGTATTTTACGTGAGTAATAGCCAATAAAACATCTCGCTATCCAGCTAAAAATACAGTTGTAATCTATAAAGCTTATCACTCTGCTGAATATACATTAATAAAACAATAAAACATGTCAGTTGTACCTTTGAGCTAAATGCAAATGAGCTTTTATTAATAATTAATAAAAACACACTTTAAAAAAAAAATGCTTAAACGTGGTGTACTGATGTGAATTCTTGCTGCAGAGGTTAGAGTGCACTATGAAACATCAATCGCTATCGGGCAAAATGTACATTAATAAACGAATAAAACGTGGGTTGTACTGTCAAGCTAAATGCAAACGAGCTCTTCATAGCAATTAATAAAAACACACTTTTAAAAAGACATTTATAGACATATTTTATTGATGTGTACTTGCTGCAGCGGTAAGGGTGAACTTGAATCTTTTGGGGTTCCTTGAAACTGCATCATTTTGATTGCATCATCGGCCTAACAGCTGAGTAATATGTCACAGGCCGAAGACATTTCAAGCAATAGGTGTCCTAATTCGGGGGCCGAAGCCTACCTATTCCTTCGAATTCCATGAAGACCGCAAAGGCTGGAAGAGAGTGGCTGTGAAATTGGATGGTCTAGCGTTCAGATCTTTACATCGTAGCTCCTACCACCCCGGCTGCTGCCTAGCAACTGTGACAGTATACCACGGTAGACAAGCCAGCCACCAAGCAGTGAACATACCAAGTGGAGAAACTTGAAAATGATGGAACCCCAACTTTTCAACATTTGCACCGCTAGCTTTAGTTACATATAAGAGTTTAAAGAATCCCAAGATTCATCATGGCTTTGGTTCGCAACGGATCTTGGGATAGGGTGGGCTGTGAAGGATACACCCAACCCATCCTTCAAAAACCGGGAAACAAAGGATGCATTTGTGGGCCGCATCCCTGTGACGTAATCAGTTCTAGGTAGGATCCAGCCCCTGAATTCTGACACACCTAATGTACCAGCGTTCCAGTCAGACGACACAACCTATTTTAAAAGGCGCTACCTGCCTCAAGCAATTTCACGAATTCTATTAGCCTACTTCATCAGACCTATTTATAGGATTTAATTTATTTATCGGAGCAATTAAAAATAATTTCATTTTACCCCATATCGGCCGATAATTTATCTGTCCGATAAATATCGTGCGTTCCTAGATTACAAAGTAATCTGAATGTCTCTTAAACGTTGCAGAGCTGATGATAGTTAAGCCAAAAGAGCCCAATTTTCTATGAAAAAGAATAATAATAATAATTAAGGGGTATGCATTATTCGGTAAGCCCAATTTTATAGCTATAAAGATTTGTATCCACCTTTTTTTAGCCAGGATAACTGCAGCATATCTGAAGTTTACACTGTTAAGGCAAAATAGCATAAGACACATGCTGGTAACTGCATTGTTCAGCAAGCCCGATTTTATAACTGCCCATTTTTCACGATATGCATGCTGTTCTCGACAGGCATGCAAAACTCAGTATAACACCAGAAGATAATACTTAATAATCTTGAATAATCATTAAAATTACAAAGCTTGCTAAGTTTTTTTTCTTAAAACAGAATATAAATGTTCTAGCAAATCGTAAACCCCTTGCTCTCGGCGAATTACCAAAATTTCTAAATACTGGAACTAGATGGAAAGATAACGTTGCTTATGAAAATACTGCAGTATGGTGTCTGTACAGTACGGAGGTATGCAAAAGCCTGATTTCAACCCAGCCTTACTTAGTATTTTTGTACTGTAACATTGCATTGTCTTGTTAATTGTCTGTAGTCTGTGGAGAAGGCATTCAAGTAACAATTTCATGGTGTTTCGTAGACTGTGCTTTAAATGATATTGGTTTCTTTGCTCAAATTGAATTCGGAAGCAGAGGAAACTTAAACTGCCATTATATTTTGAAAACACTGTACAGAGTGGCACACAAATACAGTGTTGGGACTATTTTTTCTTTGAAAATACTTCTGGCCACTCATTCTTAAAAAAAACACATGGAACTTTAACACTTAGGGGTCAGTTCTTTTTTTTTCTGTGACAGCGTAAAAATCTTTTAACGAAACTTTAACCCCCTGCGCTATAATGTCAGTACAGTATGAAGGTATGAAAAAGCCTGATCTTAATCTAGCTTAGAATTGCATTTGCATAACATGCAATGTTGGCATTAACAATATTACCCTGCACCTATTATTATCTGGAAGAGTATCGTACACTTCAGTTTTATTTGGAGGTTTGTAATGTATGGACTGTTTTATTTTAATACGAGTAAAAAAGAGAAGAAAGTCAGTGTCATGTTATCTGGTGATTTTATGCTGTCAATTATAGTTCTTAGTAAGACAATAGGAATTGGAAAAAAACGGTATCAGCGGGTTACACTTGCAAAGAATCAGAATCAGCCAAGAAAATTGCAATCGGTCCCTGCTGAAGGAGAGCCACAGTAAAATTCACTGTTAGCAGGCCACTAGGGTCAAGGGAGGGGGCAGGCAGAATCCAGGGTAATCCAGGCCAAAGTCAAAAGGAAAAACAGGTCAATATCCAGGTGGTCAGATAAGTTACCAAACAGGAGCAACAAACCCAAATCGGCAGGCAAAATCGCAGAATTAAAGGACAAAACAGACCAAAAACACCAGAACTAGACAATCAGAACACAGTCACTCAAAAGTGGCAACCAGGGCAAAAACCTCACAAGGAGGCAGCCCAAAAGAAGGGTTTAAATAGCAGAGGCAACTAGGCGCAGGTGTAACTGGTTAACAGGTGAGGTGGTGCTGTGGAGGATTCTGGGAATTGCAGTTTTTACGTCTTCTCTATCACTTTTTTTCTCTATCCTGTTTTTCTGTGTTTTGTCATTTCTTTGAGACAACTGATGTCCTTGCACACAAAAAATCAGAAGCTCTTCGAGGTCTTGATCAGTGATTCAGAGAAAAATGCTGAAAGCCTTCTCAAGACATTGACACTCAGGACACTGGTAATTTCTCTCCTGAATTTTCAGTGACATTCATCACCACTAAGTCTAAAAAGTCAGTTCTGGTTAATAGAATTATGAATATTTCAGAGGAATGATACTTTCATTTTTCGGATCTGCACATTATATACAAGTAATGGAATGTTTAAATCTTTTTCTCCACTACGTGTGCATTGCCTGTTGAGTGTAATATACAGTATATGCACAGTTGTATACTCTATACCCTATGGGCCGGTTTCCCGAAAAAGGATTAAGACTAGTCTTGGACTAAATTGCTGTTTCAATTGAGATTTACCATTTTAACTCAAAGCTAGTCTAGGCTTAGGCTTAATCCTTGACTGGGAAACTGGCCATATAGGTTTTAATTAACTTTGACTGATGGAATTCGTACTTAGTGATATTTGTGACTTTCACAATACATTTGCAATTCTTGGTCTTAATCATGCAATGAAAAGGTACACTTTTCAAATTATGCAAAAGGTGTTTATGCATCTAGGCAATGAATGCTCTGCTAGAGTTCAGTCATTTAAAAAGTTTTTAAGTCAGAAATGCAGTCACTACTGAATCTGTTGTATTGTTTATAATATGTGACATCTGCTGCATTTTGCAAATGCACAAAAAGTAACTTTCTAAAGTTTTTTTCTGTATATGGGAACTTGGCCTTTTTTTATTTAGATACATTTTTTTGAAAATGTTTATTTTAACAAATCCTTGGCCTTTACGATAAGAATATTTGATCTTTAATGTAATTACTTTGAACGTGGTTTGAATATTTTGAAATAATACAGAATAAGTCTCATGCAGTTATAGGAAATATTTAAAGCTATTTATCCATCCATCCATCCATCCATCCATCCATTATCTCCCGCTTAATCCAAAGTCGGGTCCAAAAGCAACTCCATCACTAAGAACAAGTTTGTCGTGTGAAGGTCCCACATCCTATGAATTTGGCGAAATGAAGTTTTTTTTTTTATTTGGGTATTAAGTGTATAATATTAGAACATTCGCAAATTATGACTGAAACAATAACAACTAATAGGAATTTCTTCTCCAAAAAGTTACTGACATCTTGTTCGATGGCTCGATAAACAGCACTGCAGTTTTCAAAGTCACTAAGACATTGATTAGCCATATGCTGTGGTGTGCTGCTGGTTAGGTCAAAAACACATGGGTATGATTGGATGGTGGTACAAATACTGGGGTGATTTTAGAGCTGGGTTGAAATAGGCTTTCACACTTTATTAGATGTATTATCATAGTTTTGCATCAATATAAATATTGTTTAAACAATGTTCGTAACTGCATAAGACTTGCACAGTACTGTACCTCTGCATTCTGCAATGGTGGGCTCATTTAAAATTACTTTTCAAGTACTCTATGCAACCTTGACTGTTAATGTTCAATCTGTTGTATTGTTCTTAACGTTATGTGACATCTGGTTCATTTTTTACACGCACGATGACTTTTTGAAAGAAAGTTTCTCAGTGATGGAGCTTGGCCTTTTCTTTATTTAACTTTATTGAAAACTTTATTTTGCCTATATGATAAGAATACTTGATATTCATTTTAGGGTTATTGCTTTGGAAGTCCATTGAAATAGTACAGTTACATCTTGGAGAAAAACATGAAAACGTTTTCTGGCATTGGGTCTCTTTTTGGCCTTTTTATTTAGTTTTATTTGTTTGTTTGTTTTTCCTTTATGATGATCAGCATAGTTGATTTAAAATTTAGATTAATGACTTGCAAAGTCTTAAATGCAATTAATGTGCCAGCAGCCCATGGACGGTCCATGTGAAACTAACCAGGTTTGGGCCTGTCTGGTACTTGGATAAGAGACAATGTAGGAAACTTGGGTTGTTGCTGGAAGAGGTGTTGGCGTGACCAACAGGGGAGCCCATCCTGTGGTCTGTGTTGATCCCAGTGAAAAAAATCTACAATTATTTTTTCAGGTGCCGAGGGTTTTTGAATGGATTTAGGGGATTTTGAGGGTGCTGAATTAAAAATATAATTAATAATTAATACATTAATAACAATTAATAACTAATTAATATTGTATTATTTAATCAAATCATACATAACTTTTTCTTGTCACTGTTAGATATTTTTAATTTTTTTTTGTATGATGCTAGACTGTTTGCAGATTAGTTGTAACTAAAATAAAAATATTCCTGCAATTTACCTGATATAAAATATCAGGAAAATTGCAGGAAAAAAAATATTCCAGAATGCTTTTCAAACATGTTGCGTTAATTAATTAATTAACTATTAAATATCTCAGAAACTAGAGCCAATCTGGCAAAACCAAAGCCATATTCTTAATCAGCACCATAAACGTAATATAAAACCGTTCAGGCATCGTTGGCACCAAAATCACTGTATACCAGTGTTATGAATAATTGTTGAAATGGTGGCTGGGTAGTAGCCTATTTTTCTTCTATTCCATGAAAATTTCAACGTAACTTTCTATTCTTGGTAGCTTGGTATAATAACAAAATTTGTATTTCAGCAATACTTATTTATTCTGATTCATTTGCAAACATATTCGTCAACTGCAACGGCGCCACACTTTATTGCCGCGGGTCCCACAGGAATGCAGACCTCAACTTAGGTGGCATCTTGCTGTTGCCGTAGATGGTCACCTTGTGTGAAGCATCTACAGCAACATTCTTTTCTACTACCTGGCAAATCCACCATTATAGTAGCAACAGCCAAGATGTAGGTGCACCTTGCTTTTAAAAGGAATAGGTCTGATTGGTTTACAGCATGTTACACGCCAAACACACCCATGACCATGAGACTTAGTACAACTGTTATGAACCATATGCCTGGCATTGTAACTCTTTTTCCGCTGGTCAACTATCAATTGAACAAAAAGAGGTCGCGCTTTGCTTCAACACGGTTTAAATGGAAGTCTGCACACAACACAGACACGTTTCAGCATGTAGCCTTCCCTGGTGTGCAAAACACCAAAACGCAGGACACTGGTATCTCTGTGCATTTCGACCAATCGTATGGTGGTGACGTAACCAGCTCAGCTTCGGCACGCTTTCAGCCCTGCTACTAAACAGGGCCATGTCTGCATGGGTACAGGTCGGGTACACGCCTCACATACTATGCAATAGAATACTAAGCAGTATGGGTCGGGAATGGCTCAGCTGTGTAATACAACCTCTACCAACAAAAGACTGGAAAAGCTGTGTAATGCTAAGACAAAACACCTAGCTGAATATCTAATGGCTAATTAGGTTAATTAGCAACAGATCAGTAAGATGGTTTAAAAGAGCCTCCCACAGAGACAGAGTCTTTGAGCAGTGAAGATGGGGAGAGGTTCATCACTCTGTGCCGTGAAGATGGGGAGAGGTTCATCACTCTGTGCAGTGAAGATGGGGAGAGGTTCATCACTCTGTGCAGTGAAGATGGGGAGAGGTTCACCTATATCGCAAAGTATTTGGGAATTTCACCTTCTACGGTATATAATATCATTAAGAGAAACCTCTGTACGCAAGGGACAAGGCCAAAAACCAATATCGGATAGCTGTGATCCTTAGGTCCTCAGGCGTGGCAATAAATACTAACAATTCTATAGTGGAAATCACTGCGTGAGCTAAGGAACACTTCCGAAAACCATTATCTGTGAACACAGTTCATCGCTGCATCCACAAATGCAGGATAAAACTCTTTCATACAAAAAAGAAACCAGATCTAAACGTGGTCCAGAAACTTCTCTAGGCCCAAGCTCATTTATGGTGGGCTGAGGCAAAATGGAAAACTCCTGTGGTCTGACAAATCAAATCAATATTCTTTTTGGAAATCATGGATGCTGTGTCCTCCAGACTGTAGAGGAGAGGGACCATCCAGCGTGTTATCAGCGGACAGTTCAAAAGCCAGCATCCGTGATGGTATGGGGGTGAATTAGTGCCTGTGGCTTGCACATCTGGGAAGGCACCATTAATAGTGAACAAGACATAAACGTTTTGGAGCAACATATGCTGCTATCCAAACATCTTTTTCATAGAAAGCCTTGTATATTTCAGCAAGACAATGCCATACCACATTCTGCGCATATTAAAACAGTGTGGCTCCATAGCAGCAGAACCCGGGTGCTAGTTGGGCCAGCCTACAGTCCAAACCTGTTACCAACTGAAAACATTTGACGCATCATAAGACGAAAAATATGACAAGGGAGACCCCAAACTGTCGAGCAGCTGAAATCCTTTATCAGGCAAGAATGGGACAGCATTTCACTTTCAAAACTCCGGAAACTGGTCTCCTCAGT
The DNA here is from genome assembly GCA_026781145.1 of Hippopotamyrus pictus. Taxonomy (NCBI): domain Eukaryota; kingdom Metazoa; phylum Chordata; class Actinopteri; order Osteoglossiformes; family Mormyridae; genus Hippopotamyrus; species Hippopotamyrus pictus. The sequence continues at coordinate 20,263,936 of JAODLC010000015.1, read as the reverse complement.
TCTCGAGCATTTACAGTATTGTTAAAAGAAGAGGTGATGAAACACAGTGGTAAACATGCTTCTGTCCCAACTTTTTTCAAACATTTTCAAAATGAGCATATATTTGTCATAAAACAATAACATTTCTCAGTTTCAACATCTGACATGTTGTGTTTGTTCTATTTTCAATTAAATATGGGTTTATATCATTTGTAAATCATTTCATTCTGTTTTTACTTACATTTTATGCAGTGTCCCAACTTTTTTAGAATCTGTGTTGTATGTAGAGTCAGGATGGGCGTGTGGCTGTGGTGTGTTCAGGATCGAGGTGTGGCGTTTATCACACAGCTCTGCATGCACCAATCTCAACTGAAGGGTATTTCAGAGGATGGGGAAGCTCTATCAAGCCATAGCAGTAGCCAGAGGCGAAAGGAAAAAGGAAATATTTGTCTGATGTTTCCTTAGTGAAATTGAGTGAAGAGAGGAGTCCTCACTGCCTCTTTCTGCAGAGCCAGGCAGGGACTGGAGGGCCACAGAGGAGCCGGCTGCAGGATGGTCACCTTTCTGTCTCTTTCACTGCAATGCAATTCCCCACCGCTTGCCTATTCATCATATAAATATAGAGAACTGGCTCCAAATATAATATTACACAGAAATAAAATCTTGGGGTTCAAATCCCACCACCTGTGTGTGTGTGTGTGTGTGTGTGTGTGTGTGTGTGTGTGTGTGTGTGTGTG
>JAODLC010000015.1:20174787-20189850 GCA_026781145.1 Hippopotamyrus pictus | reverse complement strand
GGGCAGCAAAGGCAGCCTTACACGATACCATTAGCACAGGGCAGCAAAGGCAGCCTTACACGATGCCATTAGCACAGAGCAGCAAAGGCAGCCTTACACGATACCATTAGCACAGGGCAGCAAAGGCAGCCTTACACGATACCATTAGCACAGGGCAGCAAAGGCAGCCTTACACGATGCCATTAGCACAGGGCAGCAAAGGCAGCCTTACACGATACCATTAGCACAGAGCAGCAAGTGCGCGGTATTCTGACCCTTGGTATCGCGGTCAGCAGCTGAACATGGCTGACCACAGGCTGTGGCCCCTGCTGCATCGTTACAGCAGGAAGATCCAGCTAAGATCCCACCTGCACGCAGTTATTTTAGGGGACCGAGGTGATACTTGCAAAACAGAGGAAACAAGATACCCAAATCTGCAAAAACTAACTATACCAACCATAGTCTGGTTATGCAGATATGATTACTCAATCGGTCATTGGGCAACATCTCAGAATTGAATACCTCACTGTAAACATTAAAAATAAGATCTCCGTACATGTTCTGACCTTAAAATGTATTTTGTGCAGCGTCCGCAGTCAGCCACCCAAGGACAGAGAGGCATAGCGCTCACCTGCGACACACTCGGGGTCCTTCTCTGCATCTTCCAGCGTCTCATTATCTTCGGCCTCAGTGGTGCAGCGGTAGCCCTTACGCTTCAGGATGTGGCAGATGAGCACTCCCAGAAGGCCGAGCAGGAAGAACACGGGCACCAGGGACAAGGCGATGTACTGCGCATGACCACCGGAGCCCGAATCCTTCTTTGGTGTCTCAGTTGCTGGAAGAGAGCACAGAGAGTCAGTGGTATGGCCGCTTCACAAAGGGCCTTTTTCCTCTGCAGCAGGTACCGTACTTTTGGTACCTCTATACCAGTGTAGCTCAGCACTTCTACATTTCACATGAACACCGACTGAAGCGGCCAACTAGAACAGTTGATTCCGGTTAGAGTATCAGGTACTGAGGGTTTTCTTTTATAGTTACTGAATTTTAATTAGTGTTTCCCCTACCATTATATTAGGGGGGTGCCCGCCCCCCCACAAGGGTACCTCCCCTCCCCCCTTGAAGGTCACGTTAATTTTATTTAAATTTTATTCTCTATATAGCGCCAGATCACAACAGAAGCCATTTAAGGTTACCTTTCCTATAGAGCAGGTCTATACATTGTCCTTTTATTAAACAAACTAAATAGCCTTATGTTACTTATCTTATTTACACAACAGCTTGTCATTTTTATCTCTACTCGGTCGCGCGTTTACATTTCTCCTCTGCTCTCTGTATCGCGCATGGCGGAGTTCCGCCCTGACACTCAGGTGAGCACACTCCCCCCAGCGGACAGAGAGCGCACGTCGGAAAATATGTCACGTCAACAACCTGAAAAGCAGACAAAAATATCTGCGTTTACTGTGTAAACTGTGAGAGGGGCTTCTCAGCCATGAACAGGGTAATAAATACGTTTCACGATGGAATTTTCTGCTTTAAACTATCACTATTCTAAGCTATCACTTTTAAAGCCTAACAGTTAATGTACTTGCAGGTCAAGACAAACCTCCGCAACAGACTGCAAGGAGACCATCTTGCAGCCTGCATGCGGATCTCCATAAATGGGCCAGATGCTTCTGACTTCCCATATCAAGAGGCTCTAGAAATGTTCTTCCAGAAGCCCAGAGAGAGACGCCGCAGTGACAAAAGCTGCACACTTTATGGATAACTGTAATAAAAAGAAGTGTTCTGATGTTTAGTTCAGTTATTATACTGACTGCTGTCATTAAAAGAAACACATGAACTCCATGAATCCTGTCCCACAGCGAGTTCCTTGCCATCGGTCTTCCACTTCTAGCGATCCTGTAGGCCCGGCAGGATCAGATGTACAAAGTCCAGAAGTGGTCGGCCAACACCTGGCTGTGCCTCCAACAACGTCTTCCCAGCAGGTCTTCATTGTCGTACAAGGCCTGGAGAAGAGATGAGTCTTGACGTCCCAGGAGGAGCGTATTCAGTGTAACGGGGTCTACGTCAGCCACATCAGCTGATACGTAGCCAAGGGGTTTGGCATTTGAAATGCCCTCAACCTCAACGAGAAGAACTGGTTCGGGGACTGGCAAGGTGACCTTCAATGCTGCCTTCACCGACTTCACCTTGTGCTCCCAGGTCCCTCCAAAATGTGGTGCAGCTAGTGGGTTGAACTGAAATCTAATTTTCTGTTCTACGAGTTGCTCCTGCAAGTGAAGGGCCATAGCCTTGAAAGCCACCTGGAGCTCACGCCATCCTCTGGTGAAGTTGTTGCCATTGTCAGAGTAGCTCAAATGACCTCTGAGAGCCACAAGTCTGCACAATGAAGGCAAGAAGGCGTCGGCATCAAGTCTTTCCAGGAGGTCTAAATGCAGACATCTCATCCTCATACTTAGACTAGAATCCCCATCTCTTTTCTTGGTGACGACCGACCTTCACCAAGAATGAACCAAAATCATTGTCATAGTCTGGAAGGGGGCAGATCCACCATTCGAGGACCTTGAGGTTTGGCATTCCCTGCAGGCATGCCGGCGCTTGTGGACGGGCTCTCGACCCCGAAGAACCCAGTATTTACAATGGAGCTCAGCCAGAACACGTTCCGCACCTGGGTGATCGAGTATCTCATCACAGTCCATAATCAGTAGCTTAGTGCCATGATACCCCTGCTGTCATCTGTAGTGTGCAGGTAGGCTACAGAGCCATATGCTCTCACCGATGAATCACAGAAAACATGGACCTCCCTGATACACATACTGCTGTCAGCACATGCTCGCATGTAGGGTCTTGGGAACTGTATCAGGAGATTTGGGAGTTCTCCCACCCGATTAAGCCATTGGTCTCGTAGGTGTGGGGGTTCCATCAGGTAATCCCACCCTAAGCCTTGCTTCCGGAGGTCCTGAATATGGGTTGGCCATATTTCTCTTGCAGTGCCTGAAGTGCGGCAGTGTATGGGGGTGGGTGGTGCAGGTAGGCCTTTGCTAACTGAAGAGCACTGGGCAGCTTCAGGTGGCTGAGTAACACCCGATATTCATATTGCTCACTGAGGTGGCAATGGCTGCTTAGCAGATTGTCCAGTGCCATTTTTTGAAGAGCGAAGTGGCTCTCGTGTCCGCTCCGAAACACTGGCAGTGTGGGTTGAGGGATGCCACATGCAGAGGTGACGAGCAGCTCTGCTCCGGGGCGTGGTAGTAAGCCAGGATGGGAAGCGACTGCTGCGGGGAATGCCTGAATGCTGCTGGGAATGCCTGAATGCTGCGGGGAATGCCTGAAAGCTGCGGGGAATGCCTGAAAGCTGCGGGGAATGCCTGAATGCTGCTGGGAATGCCTGAAAGCTGCTGGGAATGCCTGAATGCTGCTGGGAATGCCTGAATGCTGCTGGGAATGCCTGAATGCTGTGGGGAATGCCTGAATGCTGTGGGGAATGCCTGAAAGCTGCTGGGAATGCCTGAATGCTGTGGGGAATGCCTGAATGCTGTGGGGAATGGTATCCGGCACTGTGTGCTCCAGGTTAAAGGCTAGTGAAGGAATCTTTTTAGAGGTGCACGATCAATGAGGGACACCATGCAGAAGGTATGATGAAGATGATGATGATGATGATGATGATCATCATCATCATCATTATTATCATTATTATTACACACACACACACACACACACACACACACACACACACACACACACAAGTCAACCGGTCTTAGCTTCAGATTGGACCCAGGCCAAAACAGCAAACAGAAAGCACTGATTTGTTAACACATAGCTTCCCTAGGAAAAAGAAAGCCAGAATAAGAAAGGACAATTCTCAACCCTAACTCCCTACCCATAAACAGCAAAGAAAACCCGCAACCAACAAGAAAATAAAAATGGCAGCCACGCCCCTACTACAGGTGAAATTAAACACATAGGCCAGTGAACACCTATTTCAAACACAGAGGGTTAACTAAACCAAAAAGGACAGACCAAGCTCCGAACCCAAATGACGGATCAAAACTGATACTGAAACCACCAGGAGTAACACACAGCAAGGGCAAAAGCAGGCACAAAGTACAAGGCTGAGTATCGAAAATTCTAAGCTCCCGGCACTGGCTATATACCGTCGCCCGCTGATGACATCATCGGGGGGTGGAGACAGTCACACAGACTGGTGAAGAGGTGCAGGAGAGGAGGAAGGCCAAGACTGGAGTCAAGGAACCGACCGGCCTGCAAACCTGGGACCACGCACAAACTGCCTGGGGCAGTGTATGTAACACAATGTAATGCTGAATTAGGGAGAGGCTGTGCATCACAAGACGGGATTCTGTTAATCATGGGATGCAGTGCTGCTGGACCACTGTAGTGCAGTGATGCAGCTGGGGCTGCCAAGGGCTCTGCTGAACATGGCACTGTAGAAGGTAGCACTGATACTGGTTCTAGAGCACGACTTGGTACTCGATTAGTCATGCAGGGGACAGCATGTGATGGTATCGTAGCCGCCAGTGAGGACTGTGTTACTGGGTTTATAACCGATGCTGCCATCACAGTCCGGGCCTGTGGAACTGGTACTACTGATGACCCCAGGGGCGGTGGGATAGAAGGGGGTAGTACAAGATTCTGTGATGCAAGAACTGCTGCAGTAGATGGTACACTCGTGCTCCTGGCTGGTTGTGTTGGAGAAGGTGTCGGAGCTGGGTCTCCTATTATCACTGTCAGTTGTATTAATAATAATAATAATAATAATATTGATACTTTATTGATCCCCATGGGGAAATTCTCTTTTTACGCCTCCCTCAACTTGCTCTTTGTAGAGTAAGATGTCTGCGAAGGGCAGCCACCCGTAGAGGCGCCCAGGGAGCTGGGGGTTAAGGGCCTTGCTCAAGGACCCGCAGACGTGCTGAGGCTGGGTTCGAACCGGCGACCTACTGATTACAGGCACACAGGATTAGCCCACTGAGCCGCACGCTGTGCCCCGTTCGCTGGGACCGTGTACACAGCCGCTGTAACTGTGACAGCGGGATGAACTGAAAGTTGCGGAGAAACTCACTGGTGATGATGGAGGTTCAGAAGATGCTGCACTGGTCTCAGCTATAAGCATGGAGGCGACTCGTTTGGCCGGTTCCAAGTCAGACTCAGCCTGCTTCAGGCGGTGGCTCCTCTCCAGGCGTTTAGGGTTTCTCTGGCCTGCAGTGCCTCCTCTTGGGCTTGCTGTGCTGCCTTCACTTGGGCCTGAAGCTGCTGGTGTTTAAAATCAGCCAGTAAGTCCCCCTCCATTTGTCGCCGAAGCTTCTCGAGTTCATGCCGTCTAATATTCTCCTCCAGGATTGCAGTCTGGACAGGCGAGAGGGCTTGAGGTGGACGGAACCCAGAGGAGCGTATGGATCCTTCCAGATCGTGAGCTAGAGGCGGATATGGTACCGGAGCCTTTCCTCATGCTGCTTCTTTGTTTGCTCTCAGCAAGGGAAGAAGCTGTTGGAGGCTGGGCTTCAGAGGGGCGGTAAACGGCTTCATGGTCCACGAAGCGGAGGAGGAGGGGACTCACTCTGAGGGGTCTGCTGGCCTCTTCCCTCTCTGTAACTGCATTGTCCAAATTGCATTGACTTGCTTCAATCCGACTCCAAGGACCAAAATATAGTGTAGCTTATCAATTGTACACTTCACATGAACACCGGCCGAAGCGGCCAACATGATCAGTTAATTCCGGTTAGAGAATCAAGGACCGAAGGTCTTCTTTGATATTTACTGAACTTTTATTAGTTCTGAAAGCATTTGAATTATTGTGTGGATGACAGCTGGTTGTGCAGGATGCGAGATGCATGTGTGTGTTGTCTACGGGATCAGAAATAAAGCAAATACTACAATAGTACTATTAAAACATGTTACCTTATGTAACAGCTGCGTTGCAATTTAGAGCAATAGGAAAACTACAGCGGTAAGTTTAATTAACGTTATGTGCCAAATACTAGGTAATGCTAGGTAAACGGTAACCAGCAAACGTCATAAACGTTATTTTCTTGCTGAATAACTTTAAATCAAATAATCAGTAAAATACAGGGCAGAAAGTAAGCAAGTACAAGCAAGGTAATAAACGCTCTTTAACAATACTCACTTTCTTTCCAAGGGATAACAGGTAGCGAGTCTCACTGCATTTAATGCACATTAAATGAGAAAGAAAAAAGTACAGAGTCTCGTAGTATGCAACACTTAAAAAAGTACAGAGTCTCGTAGTATGCAACACTTAAAAAAGTACCGAGTCTCGTAGTATGCAACACTTAAAAAAGTACCGAGTCTCGTAGTATGCAACACTTAAAGTACCGATAGATCGAGGATGGAAGACAAAACGCTTAACTTTAGTTCCACCTTTAGTCTTTCTGAACCAAATGTACAGAACTTAACATTTTTGGGTTTCGACTGGTGTCATCAGCTGCCAGTACCAGTTTTTACATCACACCGCGAGGCCGTGAATTTTGTGCTGAATTCGAAAAAAGGCTGTATTACAGGGCTCGACGATGCACAGTGCTATACTAGTTTTTTATTTTGTGTCATGCTATTCTGATCTGTTTGCCATTAAAGCTTCTCTCTCTTCTCTCTATTGTTATTATTACTTTTTTAAAAAAACATTGTTTAAATACTCAGGACCCCAACCTGGTGAACGTGCAGCCCACAAGTCAGTCTGACAATCGAAACTAGATAAAACTAGTTTCATGGGTGCCAGGCACAGCTGTCAATTTCACAACACCCCTGGCACAATAATCCATCTACTAGCATATGCTTTCTGGCAACATAAAAGCCATTGAAATCACAGAAGCTCGTCATGTACAGACAGCAAGCCTTGATGGTCTTAAAAATGTCAGCCTTAGGTGAGGATGGGTGTGTGTGTGTGTGTGTGTGTGGGTGTGTGTGTGTGTGAGAGTGTGTGTGACAGACAGAGAGAGAGAGAGAGAGAGAGACACACACACGTTTGCTGATGACCAGCAAATCTGTTAAACCAACCAGCAGCCAGTCACTCAGGATTACTGTGCAATTAAAAATAACACAGAGAGTGTGAACCTGTTTGAAAGAGAGACAACAGCATACAGCAGGAATGAAAACATGAGGACAGCTGCTTAAATCCTTCCAAGGTGGGGCACAGAACACTGAATATAATAAAAAAGGAAGGAAAACAAAAGACACGAGACAGAAGTAAATAAGACAGCGATCATGACAACATCCAAGGTCACGCGAGTCCCTGATACTGCAGATCCACCAATCAGCTCTGAGTTTCTGTACACAGCTCAATATAACGACACACTCACTGAGTTTCCATTGACTACAGAAAACCAATCAGACAATTTAGCTGATGGCTGAATCGGATAAGATACAGCAAATATGGCTGTGAACAAACAGGGGCCTGAATTTAATTAATTATTATTAAGTTAGTTTAGTGTAACAAACATTCATTCAAAGCCACACTGGAAGTATATATAATGAAAGAACACATGTATAAATGTGTAAAGGTAGCAAGCTTCACATGTTTCAGCAAAGAGGACTGACCCTTCCCAAGGCTGTAACAAGACAAAGATGGCTTCCTCATCAACACACTTGCGACTCCAATTTAAGTAATACCCTGAATAGTGAGGTAACTGCCTGTTGTATAGTTAACGCTAAGTGGGAATGTACATTAAAATCTACTACACTTCTATACCACACAAATAAAAAGCACCGAAACTAAACAAAGGGGCAAAGAATTTTATACCAGGTGATGATGCTCGTGTCCGATTCATACGTTTAAACTATACATTCAGGGACTACTTCAGGTTGCAGCCGTCAGAGAGAGCCTATACACTCCCTGTCAGATTACACAGGAACCTAATCAATGTGCTTCATCTTCAGTGCCTGCTGGACTTCAGTCACTAACACAATAATTGCTGCTGTATACAGTTAACAAAACTCCGAAACCGAAGGGAAAAACCGTGCTCAACGTATCATTAATTAAAAAGAAAAAAAAATAAGCATACTATGGAGAAACCTTAAGCGACCATAAATTTATGGAGGAAACAAAATGCATAGAAGAGATTAAAGGGTGGATACACTATGGTTTACGGGAGGCAGCGGCTCGAGCCGCGTGTCAGCTTCGCTTCTGTATCTGGCTACAATGAAGCCAAAGAACGAGACATTTCAAACGATCAGATCAAAATAACATTCAAAAGATCATAAGCATTAACCAGAAGGTCTACTGAAACAAACAAACACTGACCCAAACAACACGTATTACCTGGAAGCTTCATTGTTGTAATTTATAACTTTTGATTCATAACATCGGATCCATGTTAGAAGTGGTAAGGTAATATTTAAGTCCGATCTTTCATACACTGCGACTGGCGCGCTTTACTGGTCTTAGTCACCCGCTTCTTCCGTAGCGATTAGATGTTCAAAAACAGCGTGGGAAAAAAAACTAAAATAAAACTTATTAAATCGAATCGTCCTTTGCAACATCCTTCAACAGCAATGCTGGAAATATCCGTCTTTCTATCCAACTACCAAACTCGGTGGATGGGGAAAATACAGTCCTAAATACAAACCCCGAGTTTAACGCTGTTGGAGACGGAGTAAAAGTTGGTAATACAATTAATCCGGGACTTACCGCTCAGGACTTGCGTGGGATCGACCATGGCTGTAACAGCGCGGTGCTCGTTCTGCGGGGACTATGAGCCAGCAGGTCCCTCAACGCCCTTTTCCTTCCCTCTTTCTTTTTGTCGTGACGCCGTCCCGTTTCCTCATTCTTATGGGAGCATACGGAGAAAACACCCCCCTTAAAGCTGCAGCAGATTCCCCATGGCACCCAGCTCATTTACGGCGACTTGGTGCAAGATAAGACAAGATAATTCGCTGAAAGGATACTTACATTAAAAAAAGGAAAGATACGACTCTGAAGTCCTAGTTTAGCGCTGTATTCACTATACAGGTAACAAGACGATGAGATTAATTTCGTGTACAGGGAACATTACACTTGTGTCATTCCGGGATTGTCATGGTGCTGAATTACGAGGAATTCAGCTAAACGATACTGAGTTTATGTTTTATTTTCCTTCTCTTGCCAGATGAACTGATGATCCTGATTTTGTGGGCTGTGTCATAGTTCAGCTGGTCACAGACATTTTAAGCTGCAGAGGCCTAAGAATATTAGACTGAATGCACTCTTTGCAGATGGACAGAAAGCGCTCATGAACCGCGATGCTGTACAGCGAGTTCATTGTACCCTGGCCGACAGACCCTCTGCTACCCGGATGAATGGTACCCAGGAACCTCACTCTCCAGTGGAGAAACTGGGGAAGTCTGTTTGTATGTGTGTGAGAGTGTGTGACTGAGACACAGGGGCTCTTCTGGAAGGAATGTGTAGTCAGTGGAATTGTGTGTAAACCTGTGTCTGTGTGTGTGCGCAGAGTTCTGTCTCTGCTCTCCATCGTGAACCCAGATCTGAACTAGTGACTAGGGCAGCATCCATGTCACCTGCCTGCTGTTCGCTTGGGGCGCTCTTCTGACTCCCCAGTACTTTCTCATGTCCTCACGCCAGTTGCATGCCAGAGAACTGACCTGTGAATTCTAGCCAAACCAGATTCTACTATGAGAGTCAGTAAACCCGCACACATGCCTGTCTGTTTTTGCTCCCCATCTACGATACACCCTGTTTACTACATTCATTTGTTTTTTTTTTTGTTTCTTTTTTAAAGCGGAATTAAATTTCAAAAATGTCATTGAACAAGTATACGGATGGGTGGTGTTTGCACTGCAGACAGCATAACTGCCTTTGCTAAACCTACCTTGTACTGCAGACAGCGTACTTGCCCAGACTGATCCTGGCGATGCGCTGTGGAAGGTCATTCACTGGCAGCGGGAACAGCAACACAGTGCCACAGAAAGGAAACTGCTCAGAAATGAGCAGGAATCAGCACACTGGCGGATGTGTCGTCCTCAAGCAGGGCGATCAAGGCTGCATCTTATTCTTCCAGGCTATGGAACAAGAATATTCTCACCTCGTAGAAGAACTGGGTGACGTACGTATGGCTTTTGGCTGAAAAGAGAAATGACTCAAAAATGAAGTCGAGGTCTTCACAGCAGTTGGAATTTCACTGAATTTCACTGTGCCACAGAGAGAGGAGGTAGCTCATGTTTGGGGACGGCGGATGGGAGACCCTTCAGCTCTGAAACTCACAGCTCACATGGCCGTATCAATTTTAAAAATGGGGGAAAGGTTAAGTTTGGGTTAAACGCTGCTCTGCTTAAGGGTTAAGCCACATCACCCAGTTCATAAAAAGGTCTTTGAGCAGATTCCAGTGACATGACAAAACTTTGAGTCAGTCACTGTAGGTGAGACAATTTACATGTTTCTGTGAAACACAAGGTAGAATAAAAAACACACAAGGTAAAATTAGTACAATAATTTATCCAGCTGTTTATTTAGCCAGAGGACACGTGTACTCATTCTCCCTGAAGAGCAGCTTCTCTGCTATCCAGCAGGGGCAGGAATCAGACCCATAGCCCTACAAGTGTGAGGCTACACATACCTGTCACATTCATACCTGTCACATTCATACCTGTCACATTCTCACATTTCCAAAGACGTACTGCCAATTTCTACGACAGTCTTTAAAAATAAACAATCACCTTCCCTTGCCCCCCATTTCAGACACACCACTCTACTTAACTTATCAAATCAAACCACACAAACAGGAAGAGGACACTGTGAAAATCAGCGCGTAGTACAGTTGCCTATTTATCGATCTTCTAAAACTAGGTATCCTGTACAGGGTCTCGGTGACATATCAGGGTTATGATACACATATGAATGCTGGGGACATCACCACCCTCTGCATGATGTAGTGAACACGCTGCCATGAGACAATCAGGTAATGTGGACATTTTGTTGTGTCTGGCAGGACAAAGAGCAGGGAGCTCCGCCTGGGACAAGGCGTTTTCTGTATTATTATGCTACATCACTGAAATAATCCTTCTATTGTCCCTGCATGATGTGACGATTGTTAAGGTAAATATGCGGTACAGTATCACATAAATAAAACACTACTGTGACATACCTCCTGGGGTAACTTTCTACTGCAGCATAACAAGCCAGTTAGTCACACCTTTGGGTGATCTCCACAGAGTCATTTCCCTGTTGTTTGAAGGTTATAAATTTTGCTTCCCTTTTTATTGAAAGCTTATCAAAGGTACAGGTCTAACGCTACACTTGTCACAAGGCCACTGGTAAAACCCCAGGATGATGAAGAACAATAGAAGACAGATAAAAAACAGACGAGCATATGTGTCACCGGAAGTTCCTTGTTTGCTTCCTGTCACATGGCTGTGACGAACTGAAGAACTGCACTCTCCTCTACCCTGTATTTCAACGCTGTTGAGACAGAGTGGAAAAGTCTTTAACACACACAAACAAAACAAGGTTTAAATTAATCATGCTGTCTTATAATTTTTTACATATATAAGGTTAATTTAAATATGCAAAAATATTTTCACTAAAAAAAAAAATCTACATTTAAGTAGCCCCTTATTGCTGATGTTCCATTACCACTATGTTCTCTCTTGGATTAATTCGCAGAAGATCCTCAATGTTGTCATTTAAACTATGCCTTGACTTCTGCTATAGGTGTCAACGTCCATGTATGGGCTGACGTTGAACAATCAACATGGTATCACGTTTCAGTTGCAGAATAAGGGTTATCTGGCTAAATATCGCCATCTGGTGGTCAGTTTTGGTAAACAGTTTCAAATCCAAACTTTTTGCTTGAATAGCAGTCAGCTGATTACCCGGCAGACTCAGCATTGCTTTTATACTGTTCATTAGCTTTAGTAAAATTATTAACATGAAATCCATTCATCCATTTTCCTACCCGCTTTATCCTTAATGAGTCGCAGAGGGGTCCGAAGCAACGGGCACGAGGCAGGGAACAACCCTGGACAGGGGGCCAGCCCATCGCAGGGCACACTCACACACCATTCACTCACACCTACGCGCAATTTAGTAATTCCAATTAGCCTCAGCATGTCTCTGGACTGTGGGGGGAAACTGGAGTACCCGGAGGAAACCCCACGACGACACGGGGAGAACATGCAAACTCCACACACGTGGCCCAGGCGGAGACTCGACCCCGGGTCCCAGAGGTGTGAGGTAACAGTGCTAACCACCGTGCCGCCCCCAACATGAAATCGTATCTCATTATTTACATAGGTTAAACGCAAATAGTGCGTTTAACCTATGTCCCTATAAAAATGGATATAATTACATGATACATGAGGATATGAGGATAAATCAATATAAAAATCTAATAAAACTCTCTGTATTGTGTGTACTTTGCATGTTCTCCCCGTGTTGGGCGGGATTTCTGTATGATCGCACGAGCAAAACAATCAAGGTCACTGTAGAAATAGAAGATATTATTTTACAAGTTTGAGGACGGTAAGATGTATAAATGTAATATAAACTCAGATGTGAAAATGTACACCCCTTTTTAGAAATCTGTACGTGTTATCTAAATGTCACTGTTTCTTATAAGAAACATCATTATTTGTTATAATAAAAAAACTGAACATTTTTCTGTAATTCACTTTTTATTTTTAAACATGGAAAAACAGAGCAATTCCCACTCCAATCCAGTAGGCGGAGCGTCGTTACGGTTACGACGAAAGCAGTAAATGGGACACTTCCTGTAACTCAATTCAACTTCCGGGTCATCGAGGTTAGAGAAGAATCAAAATATAGCTCGAGAAGGGAGGTGTGCCAACTGAATGATTCCCGTGTTTTCGTATTATTTTCTTTTTTCAGTCTAGTCGTTTGGGATTTACAATGGCGGGTTTACCTCCTGGAGACCCACAGCTGGTCTCTATGATTGTGAATCATTTAAAAACCCAGGGCCTCTTTGACCAGTTCAGACGTGACTGCCTGGCGGACGTGGACACAAAGGTATGAATGAAATTTGTTATTAAAAAGCGGGGGGAAACTATAAAATAATGTTTATGAAAACATATCCACCCTATAAATGTAGTTGTTTATTAGACCGTTAGCTGCGTCAGTGGTTATGGTTTGTTATGGTTATTTTATTTGGTTATATTTATGATTATTCCCTGATTGAAATGCGTTCATTTTGACGTATGGGTGTAGTGTATAGCGAGTGTATATTTGCTGGTTGTTATCTGGCTCGGAAAGTATTGGACGTGCAGATAAGTATTTGCCATTAGTTATGAACTGATTGGTGTCTAGTTGCTATGGTTTAACCGATGCTATTTATTTTCAGCCTGCCTATCTCAATTTAAGGCAACGTGTGGATAACTTTGTATCCAACCACTTGTCCAACCACACTTGGAGTCCTCACCTGAACAAGAACCAGCTAAGGAACAACATCAGACAGCTGGTCCTACAGTGCGTATGCAACAAAAAAAATCATTGCTTTTTCCAGTTATGTAAGAGCTATAAATGTGTTTTAGCATTAATTGTGGTGTTACATATATGTAACAGCAAAATTGTTGCTATCATAACTAAGAAAGAGGGTGCGTGATGTTATGGGTGTTTATGAATATTTAAGAAGAAGGCATGTGATACCCCAAAACTTTCTGCCCCAACAGTTTCTGGGATCTGGATATGTAGTAACCCTCCCTCTGTCAGACTCATCTTTTTCCCTGTGTTCCTTTAAAGTGATCTATAATGCCTTTTGTTTCTTTGAACTGATCTATACTGCCCTGTCTGTCTCTCTTTCTCTGTGTTGTTATTGGTTACTTCCTTTTATGGAGGTCAGTCAGGAATGATTTATACATTTTATTACCTCTCATTGACCTGTCATTTTTTCCTTCAATTATCAGATCTGGAATGCTTGAGCAAGGAGTCGACCGCATTGTGGCCCAAGTAGTGGATCCCAAAATCCACCACACCTTCAGACCCCAAGTGGAGAAGGTTGTCCGCGAGTTCCTCTCACCGGGGCAGGCTGCCGATGAGTCTCCAGTGTATTTGGCTCAGCCAGAAGAAAAGCAGGAGCACCACCTGATGGCTCTAGGTAGCACGCCTCTCAGTTACAGGATGGTTTCTTTGGGTCATCTAGCATTTTTGAGGCATGCGTGCAGCAGACAGAATAATATATGCTAGTAAAATGGAATCTGTTTTGGTGAGGTTGTGTGACAGTTTGTGTAACACTGCATGCCAACAGCTGCACCCTCCTATGAATTACATTAATTCCTTGTCATGTACAGGGCCATCTTCCACACCTGCTACGTCGACGGCCAACGATGCCATGTCTATCTTAGATACCATCACTTCCCTAAACCAGGAGGCCAATGCTTGGACCTGTGGCGAAAGGCCAGCAGACAAGGCTGGCAGGCGGAGCGGCCTCCAGGGAGAGCAGCCCTTTGAGGAAGAGCTGGCATTGGAGCCTGAGCCTGGAGAGTTGGACATGAGTCTGGTGGAAGAGGAGGAGGAGGGTCAGGGGGAGGAACAGAAAGTGGAGCTGGGGACTCCAAAAATGGAACCTGAAATCGGTGACACTCCTGAAGGGATCAAGGAGGAGTTTGTTGGCGAGGCAGAGCAACAGGTGGAGCAGCAGCAGCAGCCTCCACCACCTCAGCAGGTGCAGCAGGAAGGGGAGGAGGTCAAAGAGTCAGCAGAGGAAGCACCGGATGTCAAAGGAGAAGATGGGAAAGACAGGGCTGCCAAAACGCCCAAGGAGGAGGCTCCAGCCAGGGAAGGAGAGGCCCCGAGTGAGAAGCAGCACATACGGCAGAAAGCCAGGGAGAGACTCAAAGAGGGTGCGTGATGCCCTGAACATTTGGCTATTTATTAAGGCTCAGAAAGAGGTGGTGAGATGCTGTGAGCATTTGGCTCTTTATTAATACTCAGAGAGAGGGTGAGTGATGTCCAGCTCTTTATTAATACTCAGGGAGAGGGTGAGTGATGTCCGGCTCTTTATTAATACTCAGGGAGAGGGTGAGTGATGTCCGGCTCTTTATTAATACTCAGGGAGAGGGTGAGTGATGTCCGGCTCTTTATTAATACTCAGAGAGAGGGTGAGTGATGTC
>JAODLC010000015.1:20154108-20164325 GCA_026781145.1 Hippopotamyrus pictus | reverse complement strand
CTGATTCAACTCCTTGTGCTAATTACCACACAGCTCTTGAGCTGAATTATTTGTGGTGGAACAGGGAAAGAACTAAGGTACACAGGGCTCCGGCCCCCCAGGACTGGAGTTTGAGACCCCTGTTCTAAGCAAATTTACGATTGGGATTTCAGCTTGGCGGCTGAAATGGACAGATAAGGGTGGTGTGTAGCTGGTTAGGAATCAGTGTCTGTACCCATAGGGTTGTGTGCTCATATCTCATGGCCAGCAGCTTGATTATATCACCAGTGGGGCTGTTGAGTGAGACCCTGACCCTGCTTTCTAATCCTCCACTTGGACAAAAGCATCGGTCAAATAAATGTATTCATGTGTTTCCCAGGGTGGTGTGCAGCTGGTTAGGGATCTGTCTCCATACCCATGAGGCTGCAGGTAGAGCTTGGCAGTATCACCAATAATTTATATCATGGTATTTTTCAAGGTTTCACAGTATACAGCGGCTTTTTTTTTTTTTTTTTTTTTTTAAGTATGATTGGACATTTACCACATTTTTCCAGGATTTTACAGGACACATTTTTGTTTTACGTTTTTGCATTGTTCCCACATTAACTAGCCTATATTATTTTATTAGCCATTGTGCCTATCCGCTACGTTAATGATAACATACGGCTAACGTGTTGGTTGGCTTATAACTGCTTATAGATGAACGGCTAATGTTAAGGTGTGTGGCGGCCAAGTGAACATTTTTGATAGGTGTTTAAAAGTTCAGTGTTGCTGGAACGCGAGCTTTACTGACCTCGCGAAATTTCTCATAAGACCGGGATGTCGGTCTTTAAGATGCTTCGCCAGGTTTAACGTTCAACTTTGTAGCCCTGTTTGCCTAGAGGCTTATCGACATCCTTAGCCTTTCCATGCTCGTCTGCAAAATACTTCCAAACGGCACTTTTGCACTTTTTTTTTTTACTAAAGCAGCTTGCAAAGTGCCTTCGGCTGCAGCATATGCCCATGTCCGGCTAATTTGGTATGTGAGCGTTAACCAGCGCGAATGTGTTCAGCGGCTATTGAGAGGAGGGGAGAGGCTGCGAGAGAGAGTGCGTGTGTGCGTGCGCGCGCGCGCCTATGCTGTAGCGGTGCTGTGTGAAGTGTGGCGAATGGCGAAAACCGCACTACTGGTATCAATAATGGTGAAAATGAGGATCTAATCGGATACTAATTTTTAATTTCGATTAGTATCTAAGAATCGATTTTTGACAACCCCAGTGTCTCATTATTTTCAACTTCAGCGTCAGCTATATCTTCCATTTCTGGTCTTTAAAACAAGGAATAATTAAGGTACGTTTTTAGCGGTGCAGCAGTGAAAAACGTCCCCCCTTAAACAGTTTCCAGCTGCGCCACTTTCCGAACGTTGTGTAGGCTATTTAAACTGGTATTGCGGTATAAGAAAAATTCATATCATAACAATAATAACCAACGGTTTCCGGTATGAACCGGTCTACCGGCCAGCACTAGTTGTGGGCTCAAATCCCATGTAAATGTGTTCATGTGTTTCCCATAATGTCCTCACAGGTAGAGCAGCTTTAAAGAGGAAGAGATCTGAGGAGGTCCCAGAGTCTGGAGAGGTGAGTGTGTCCCCTTCCACGCCTAGGCAGATGCATGTCTTTATTATTACTGTGTGGTGTTAGTGTTCTGATCGTATCGGAGCTCTTTTGTGGGCTCTGCGTTTGACTCTGCCTGCTGCTGAAGGATTCCCAAGCTGAAGAAGCAGAAGAGAAGAGCGGGGGAGCACGGGGGCCGAGAGAGAGACTCCCGCGAGACGCCAGCGGTATGGCCGTTCACCGGGGAGAAGCATCGCTGCCCCCTCACCCATCATAGAGTCGAAAGCAGATTTCTCTAATGTGTGTGTCTGAATTCGTCCAGCGAGCCAGTCTGATGACCAGGAGGATGAGAAGGAGGCTGGCACTGACGGCAAAGCCCAGAACGTAAGCCTCCTGTGAGGGAGCGAGTGAGCCGGGGGATGGGGGAAGATGGGACGTCACCTTTAACTTTACCATGACTCCCTGCAGGACGAGGAGCGGGAAGCCCCCCCAGAGAAGAAGCCGGCCCGTAGGGGACGGCCCCCCAAGGCAGCTGTACCGGTCAGCACAGTGACTGAGGACACAGGTAGGGAACGCAACAAGCAGGCTCATGCAGCCATGTGAGAGGAGGCCCCTTCAGCTGTGCCCTGCGCTGAGTCTGTGCCCCGCACCCTTTGCGGAGGCCTTTACCCAGCCGCATACCTCTGCAGTGCCTGCTTTCCTTTCCTGGGGGGGGGGGGGGCTTGTGTGGAAAGCAAGGAGCCCAACATGCCAGCTCTACCACACAGAAAAGACCTTGTCTGAGAGGAAGGACAAGAGAGCGGCCGATTGGGTGGAAGCGGTGCAGGTGGATGAGGAGGCAGAGGATGAGGAGGACGAGGAGACTCGGACGCGAGCCACGACGCGGTCAGCGGCCCGCCTGGAGGCCCAGAGGTAAGAGCGCGCCTGTAGCCTGGGGGCGCCTGTAGCCTGGGGGCGCCTGTAGCTTGGGGACGCCTGTAGCCTGGGGGCGCCTGTAGCCTGGGGACACTCCCAGCAGGAATGTTATCTGCAGGCCAAAGGCTCAGCAGAGCTGCTCTTAGTGCCCAAATATATGGCCTCCTGCTTACAAGAGAAATCCCCCCCCCCTTACCCCCCAGGAACAAGCCACCTAAACCATCCACCCGCGCCTTGAGTAAACTCAGTGGGAAGGAGGACACCCCCCCAGCCACGCGGTATGTAGATGTGTGTGTCTGCATGCTGCGCTTGTGTGTCTGTCTCTGTGTGTCTGTGTGTCTGTCTCTGTGTGTCTGTCTCTGTGTGTCTGTCTCTGTGTGTCTGTCTCTGTGTGTCTGTCTCTCTCTGTGTGTCTGTCTCTGTGTGTCTGTCTCTCTCTGTGTGTCTGTCTCTCTCTGTGTGTCTGTCTCTGTGTGTGTCTGTCTCTGTGTGTGTCTGTCTCTGTGTGTGTCTGTCTCTTTGTGTGTCTGTCTCTTTGTGTGTCTGTCTCTTTGTGTGTCTGTCTCTTTGTGTGTCTGTCTCTCTGTGTGTCTGTCTCTCTCTGTGTGTCTGTCTCTCTCTGTGTGTCTGTCTCTCTCTGTGTGTCTGTCTCTCTCTGTGTGTCTGTCTGCCTGTGCAGTATTTACCTTTTCACTGCGTATTTTTCCCATGTGACCAACAAACTGCTGCATCTCCTCTTTACAGGGCAGGTAGGGGCCAAGGACGCAAACGTGAGTCCAGCCCCCCTACAGTTCGCACCCGAGGAGGGCAGAAGTCAGAGGAGCCTCCCACCAAGAGAGCAAAGCGATGAGCTTCAGTGATGCCCCCCCCCCCAACCCAGAGCCGTGCCGCCTAGTTAGGGATTTAGCTCTATACTCCTACTTTTATTTTTAAAGTTCACTGGCTGTTTTAACTGTACATATTCAGCATATTTTCACCGTCCTGCTTCCAGAGTGGCTTTTTCTCTGGGTCTAGGTTACCTAACGGTAGTTCTGTGTGTCGTGCTAGTTAATCCCAGGGTCTGTACACTCTGCTGGTAGTTACCTGAGAAGAGTGGAAGAGTTATTACCAGTGTTAAGTGTCATCCGTTAAGTGTGATGCATTCCACATCTGAGTTTTTTTATTATGAAGGGGTCTGCCGACATTTCTGATCCTGTCAGAGTGACATTGACTCAGATTCTCCATGACATGTAGATCTCGACCATTATTATAATAAGTATTATTATTCACTTTGTTAGTTGCAGTTATAAGTTACATATTTGCATTACTCGGTTTATGAGGCTGACATTGACTTCCACCTGTTTAGATAATGTTAAGGTTTATTCTTTATGTATCAAGTTCGTCACCTTTTTATCATGTATCAAATATCATTTAAGCAAATGTTTTCATATTCATTCTGTGAATGTAAAGAAAAACATGGTCCGTTTTCCCTGTTTGTTGCTTTTGCCGAACTTGCTATTTTTATTTCATATACGAAGTCACAAAACACGTGTCAAATCAGCACTTTGCAGTGTTTGCTGTCTGGCTTTGATTTAGCTCTTGTTTCCTGCAGCGATATACTCGTTGTTTTAGCGATGATGCGAGCGCAGTTTTAGCTCTTTAAAAGCCATTTGAGCCGTGCTGTTTTTTATGTATTCCTCTTAGAGTAGCCAGCCCCAGCTTCGCGATTTTCTACCTGCTGGCATTCAGCTAATACCAAGGAAAAATATTTTAATATAATTAGGGAAAATAAGCGCCATTTATTTGTGAACCGTGGGCATAAATCATTTGTAGAGAACTGTGAATATGTATTGGGTGTAATTTTAAGTGTGTGTTATTTAAAACTGTCATCAAACCGATAGACCGCCTCAGACCTGTGAACAGCCAAGTATAATTATAGTCTTTGGTGAAACCTCGCGGCACATATAATGTCCACAGCAGGTCTCTGTATGGCCGTCTGAGGCGTTTTAACGTAGTTCGTTTAAAGTTTAGCTGCTGCTTTTTGGAGAAATCGGCGGAATGTAAGTTGAGGTGAATAAACATTTTAATGCGTAAGTAAAGAGGACGAAAAGCAAAGCACTATGATTAAAATACACTTATTTTTTGCATATGAAATACCAATAACCGATGTATTTAAATGATCGTTTGCGCGCAACGAGCAAATAAGCGGAAAGGGCGAAACCGGGATTTTTCCGAGTTTTCCAGCACCCTGGAGAACTAAATGCGATTCATCTAGGTGTTCTCCACAGCTATTTCCTGGTGTGAAAATCCAGTGCTAAATATTAGTCTAACACCTTTTTAAAGTTCTTGGATGCTTTTCTCGTCGCCACCTGAACTGGCAGGCGAACAATGCGCCGTTCAGTTACCGCCTGCCGCTTGTGTGCTTCTGCTAAGACATTACATCCTCCAGCGGCGTTAACAATCCCAAATCATTTGCGTCCACACTGGAGCAATTATTTCGTTTTTTTTTTTTTTTTTTTTTTGGTATTTTATGTCTTGCAGAATGAGCAGAACAGTAATGGTAGCACCACCCCAAACCGTTTCCCGAGTCTCTCGATGGGCGCCGTTATAAATTGGACGCTATTTATAGGCAGATCTAAGTCCACGGAGCTGCCTTAAGGGTCTCGCTTCTTAAACACGAAAATGATGCAGCTCTTTTTGAGTAGCTGGTTTATTGACCGGTTTTTGCTGGCATCTTCATACAAGCGCCTTAAAAAGCATATTCATAAAAAAGCAAAAAAAAAAAAAAAAAACATAAAAAGCAACTGCAGAAAGCTAACTTGGTAAAAGGGATGCACTTGTAAAGGCCAATAGCAACAACAATAGACATCGTTATTATTATTTTATTATTATGAACGTCATCCTTTAAATTCTGCTCTATTCACTCATGGAGCCGAGTCCATCCCTTGAACCTTTGGGTAACATGATGGATAATGTCCTCCTCAGTACATGAGCAGTACCAAGGAGGACGGTCTTCTGGACCTCTTGTATCCTGATATTACCCGGGATTTTGTTGGTTCGTTTTCCATCTCTTTCTTGACTAGAACGAAAGCACCTTTTACCACTGGTATCAGGGTAAGGAGGGGGAAAGTTAGGACAATTCCAGGGGGCCTACAGCATTTGGAAAATAACTGGACTGGTCTGAACTGGAGGGTCCAATATAATATGCCTTCATGGGGCCCAAAATCTTTAGCAAGGCCCCTGACTGATATTGTTGTGGTTTCATGCCCCACATCTTCTCAATTTCTATTTTTATATCTTAGTATTTGGACAGTTTATATTTCAGGGAGATGTTTCTTTTAGTAGGACGAACATGTCGATGAGCAGACAAGTTCACTCCAGATCCTTCAATACTATACGGCTCTGATAGTCTTTATTTTTTTATTAGTTTGTATTGGTACAATACAGTAGCCTCATCGTTTTAAGTTACCGCTTATTATTATTATTATTATTATTATTATTATTATTATTTATTATTGCTAATCGTTTTTCACTTATAGAAAATACTAAGTATATATTACTCATTATTTTAGCACAATTGGCCCTGCATAGGACCAGCTGGCTTGGAAAATGGGTGAATGAGCAGCGCTACCGTTTTCCGTTTTCGCGACATTTATATTACGGACTTATGACGCCAGTCACCTGTTAACTCGTAGGCCTAGCTGAGCTGAGGTCTGAGATATAGGGAATGCCGTTCTTAATTGTATTTTATGCTGGGCGATGCGGAAATCACATCACGCTGTACTGTTTCATACAGCGTAACGATGCAATAAAATTTTATTGTTCTCTGACAGTTTGGGTCCTAACCGACTGAAAACTGTATAGTCCTACAGCATAATACAACGTACTGAACCCTTAATATTAAGAAGTAATGGTATGATTTGACATTCCCAAAACAGATGTGTAATAAACTATATGAACCCACTTTTAAGACTGTAGTTTAATGACTAAATGGCTAATACTATGTCACACTCAGCGTCCGTTTCCTCTAAATTGCAGCTAAATTGTCTAGAAAAATCCGTAAATGACCCACTCAATGACTGCAGAATAATTAATAGGTTTATGAAGACGTGAAGTATTCATTCAAAATGGCCCGTGCGAATTGCAACTCAGTGTCTGCCTGAAGCATTTTGATGTAAAGCTTTACTGATTTTGTAGTATAGGTGGGTGAAGCCAGAACCCAGCGAACTGCATGTGTTCGCAGTATCATGCCCAAGAAGCAGACAAGGTTTACCTAATGTTAATGGTTTGAAATAAATGAACCTGCAAGAGCAGAATCTCTGTCTAAATTAAGAAGTGTCCAGTTTAAACAGCCTATTCGTAACAACACTTTAGAAGCGTTTTTTTTTTTCTTTGAATGACGTTTTTATTGAAGTAGAGTGTATAGAAAGCACGGCTGGAAAGCACTTTGACTCTAATGCACCTGCGGAATAAAAGCCTCGTATAAATCTCTTAACAATTCTCGTTGTCTTGGCCCGCGCCAAGGACGACGGTAACTCATTTGTCAAGAGAATAGCCTTCTAGATTCTGCAATAAATCACTTCTATAGTATCTACACATATTAATTGGACTGTAACTGTCTCCCCTCCGAAATGGGTTCCTTGCTGTTGAGTCTCTTGTGGTAAAGTAGCCTGCTCTGAGCTGTTTTGAATGGTTTCCAAGAAGCAGTCAGCTCCGTTTCCCCCTCATCTCACGGTTCAATTTACAGTATTAAGGTGCTGCCCCAAAGAATCGTTCCATTTAGCATCAATCGCATGCAAGGATCATTTTTCTTTAGGAAAGCAGCCGTTGTTACTTAGTGGGCTAAAAGCATACTGAGATTTTTTTGGTTCATTTTTTTCGGCATAGTACTTGATTAAGGGTAGCCTACTGTCCAAGTGGATTTCTGGATTTGATACTTGGAAAGACACGAAAACAAGACTTCAGAGCATTTATTTAAATGACACTTGGCAATACCCCTTACACACATTTACATCTGAACACAATTTGGAAAGAGCTTGCGTTGGGAGAGAGGAGTGCATTACGATCTGTCCACATATATCTCACTTCGTCAAGGATAAGACCTCCTGACAAACACAGCGTAGAGCTCGGGGCAATGCAGACCTGTGAAGATCCGCCTAGGCAGCGGTGCACCTTCGTTTCATCGCCCGTATTGTTACTTCACAATCACAGATAGTGGTCACGGGGCGGTGTTTCTTATGCGTTTCTTGACTCATACCAATTCCACCGTGCGCCAATTAAACGACGTTCAATTATTTACAGGGTAAATGATTTGTTTCTATTAAAAAGGCAATACTTTTCATTTAGTCTAGTAGAGAAGCACCAGAAGGTGTAAACAAACCAGATTAAATATTTTTTTCTATAATTTTGTGCAATATGACAGAAGGAAACAGTAGCCTATACACATTCCTTTTTGTTCACTTAACATCACAATGAAAAAACAATGCATTTAAAACTGCCCTATATCGAAAACATGCATAATGTACAAATGAAGAGCTTCAAGTGTAATTAAAAACAAAGCAGATGTTAAATGTGTGATAAAACCCGCATAACAATTTGCCATGTAGGCGTCACGGACTGGTAAACAAACTAAGAAACGGAAAAAATCTGCGAGGAATTAAGGCTTCACAAGGTATTTGTACAGTCGACGTACTGAGTGTACTGTCATTTTTCATAGTTTGGGTGGTTGCGGTTGTTTGGAAAAAGTCAGATCAATTGTTTACATCATTACAGCGGGCAAGCTGACTTACGTTTTAGACGTTTTGTTTTTATATTGAATGGTCTGTTGACATAATTTCCAATAAAGAAAAAATACGAATCGACTGCTCTCCTGGAACGCACCCAGTCAGCCCCCTGAAAATGGAGAAGGATTTAGAAAGGAATAATACCAGTTTGTGTGACATACAAGGCACTGCCCGTCAGAATCACCCACTGTGCATCCATCCACTTCTACTGAAGTACTACGGCGCCATTATTTAAACCACCCTACAGAAAGCGAGGGGCCCTCGTTCCGTCCTATTTTGCCACCTGTACGCTCCATTAATTAGGTCTAAAATGAAAGGAAGACGAGCAGCACGAATGAAGTGAACGAATTAAGGGTCAATTCCCCTTATACTGTTAGAGGGCATATCAAGAAAATCTCGACGAAAATCAGTTGGCTGGAAATAAACAAACAAAATATATGCAAAAACTGAAAGACACCGTTTAATTATGTTTTATGTTAACTTTCATTTGGTCGAAATGAAACAGGCGTAAATTAAACATATCTAAAACTTTTTTTTTGTATTACAGCTGTATTGATATTGATAACCGTCCTCGGGCGGCAGTTCATAGCTTACTGAAAAGTCTGCCGCACAATCACTTAAGATCAATGCCACCGTGCTGCAATTAAAGCGCTAATATTACCAATCCTGTATGTTTTTTTTTCAATTACAACTATTAGTTATTGCCAAATGAAATCTGCGCTGTAATATACATTTGGTTAAAATATATGACAACAGAAAATATAAGGGACAAATTGCCAACTATATATTTGTATCATTGGTAGCGTATTATTAATGACAACTTAGAAAGCAAACGGATATCATAACCGTTTCTTTTCTGGGAAAATCCCACTGCAGTGTAGGCCTACCCGACAATGCGTTCAATCTTTAGGACATACGTCTAAAACGATCTGCAAAGAATTAAATCGAAAACTGTTCGAAGTTGGCTACTTTCTTAACACTAGATGGCAGGATATCCTTGAAAGTCGAATTTTACATTTATCGTCCCAGCGAACATTTCAGTGCGTTGCATTAAGGCGTATGAAATTTTTGCGTACAATTATTAAGTATGAACTCGAGGATAAATATAATATTAATAGTACAATATTTCCAAAAGTGAAATAATATATAAACGTGGGCGTGGCAAAAATATTTGAATTATTAACAAAGCCTAACAGTATTAGTGTATCAATCCTGACGTATAAAGATCAATAGCATAAGTATTCAGTTATATTATATAACTATAACATGATATAGCTATTTTAATTTTATTTCTAAACATTATTTACATAATAGTCTATCCCTGCGACCCAGCCCACGGTTAGCGGTTGCAAGATAGATGGATAATTAACTATGTAAGAATTTTGTTATCTGAATTGTATGAGAAACAAAATTACACTTCACCATTTAGCAAATATGTTCGGGTATTTTATTGCATTAAATGTAACTATTAAACACAACAACGACAACAACAACTATAATAATAATAATAATAATAATAATAATAATAATAATAATAAAGAAGAAGAAAAGATACGTTTCTGGAATCTCCGCTCCTTTTTATATTTAACATTTAACTCATACATACAAACCCACTTTCCTGACAATTTCCACGTTGTTATTATTATTAGTAGTAGTTGTAGTTGTAGTAGCAGTAGTATAGTATTGGACTGCCTCGTTGCTTTAATTGATTTGAATACAGTGATACATCCGCCAGGATGCGATTTTCGCGCTGCACCCATTTTGTATTTGGTAAAAAAATAGTTCTCTCGGACTGAATCAAATTTACAATAAAGCAAAAAAAAGAAACATATATCTCTAGATCTACATTGTTGTGTCTTGCATAAAACGTAGGCCAATTACCAACGTCATAGATAAAGGATTACATTCTTTGCTCTGACTTCAACATTCTCGAAATTTCTTTGGAAAACAAACTTTCGAGATCATATAT
>JAODLC010000015.1:20143304-20153397 GCA_026781145.1 Hippopotamyrus pictus | reverse complement strand
CACACACACACACACACACACACACACACACCTGTAACCCAATATATACACGTACCTGTAGCCCATCCTTTTATACACCCAAGAAATGCATCAGTAACTGATTTCAGTATCCATTTTCCATTTAAATTCAT
This sequence comes from Hippopotamyrus pictus, assembly GCA_026781145.1. Classification (NCBI taxonomy): domain Eukaryota; kingdom Metazoa; phylum Chordata; class Actinopteri; order Osteoglossiformes; family Mormyridae; genus Hippopotamyrus; species Hippopotamyrus pictus. Next base: position 20,153,266 of record JAODLC010000015.1, on the reverse strand, counting down.
TAAATCCATTTCTCTATTTACCATTGTTTTAATTGCCTTTAACCAACAAACATTTTCAAATGTAATCAAGGAAGCACTAATAAATTGAGGAGAAATTAAAGAAATACTTACAAGTAAGGCACCTACGTTAAAGACAATGGAATAAAAGACGGGAATGATTCCTCGGTGATAGGTAAAGGGTTAAAACTTTACAAGACAAATTAAGTGCCTTGACATACTATTAGTTAGCAGTCGTGCAGCCGACCAATCAGAAAACAACATTTTTATTTCTTATCCAATAGAAAATCGCAAGGGATTCCTGTCAGTCACAGGTGAGGGACGTTAGCAGAACTGGGTGAAAAAGGGCAGGAAACGGCTAAGGGTTTTGACTAGAGAGCAGTTTGGCAAAGGGGAGGGATCGCGCAGAGCATTGCTTAGCACGTTGTCTGAAAGATACGGGGACGCAATGAAACCCCGAACCCCGGCAGTGAAAAAGTAGGATCCAGGGTTTGTTGAGGAGTAAAATGCTCTTGAACTAATCTGTGAAATATCGCTGGTTTTAAAAAGAAAAGACTTGTAATAAAATGGCCGTTCGCAGCAACACTTTAACGCCTTTCTCCATCCAAGCTATACTGAACAAAAAAGAGGAGAGTCGGCACTTGAAAGATCTGGACGTATACTTTCCCAAGGCGACGTGGAAAATATTTGGGGACATGGACAGCACGTCCGAGGACTTTCCATCTCCATGTAAGAACGAAGACGGAACTTGCATGGCAAGCGACAGGAAAGGTTACGACTCAGACTCAGGTCTGAGCGATGAGAATGACAGCAAGAAAATGACGGTGTGTAAATCGGAAAAGGATCTGGATCTGTCGGCTTCGGACGCTCTGGATGGCAGCGTGCAGGACGACATGGATGAGTCCGCCGCTGGAGACATGGCGAAAGGTCTTAGCGACTGTGAACTTTCTGCGAGCGTCTCCGGTGAGTAGGCTGTGCATGATGAAATCGTATATTACCGTGCAAGAGTACCAATTAAAATAAAGAAATCGACACAAATAATATACGCATATATTTATGTTATTGTGTTAAAATATCTACCAGTGTTGTTTTTATTGTGTTAATACATTTTGAATTAATTCTGGTTTGTAGATGGAGCATTATTAGGTACAGTGCCTGACGTGTTATCAGATAAAAGAATCAGTTCTCAAAATAACCCCTTATCATAAGTGATTAAATGTAACAGTGTATAGCTGCTGTGTTTGATGGTTAGTTTGCTAACCATTTTCCAATTTGATATGCAAGACAGTTAAAGTTTCATAGAGACAAACATTCTTGCAGAGGCCTTGCAGAGAAAGTCGGTGTGATTCTGTCGTTTTTGAAGTTTTTAATTTTAATTTGATTTGTTGAAATAAAACATAATTCCGACAGTAATGTATTTGCATATATATTTTTTAGATTCCAACAATCTAGACGATTCCACTTGCGATAAAAGCGTGGATCAGCCGAAACAGAGGAAAAAACGCTCCAGGGCCGCTTTCTCTCACGCGCAAGTATTCGAGCTGGAAAGACGCTTCAATCACCAGCGGTACTTATCCGGACCAGAGAGAGCAGACCTGGCGGCCTCCTTGAAGCTGACAGAGACGCAGGTTAAAATCTGGTTCCAGAACCGCAGATACAAAACCAAGCGTCGTCAGATGGCCGCAGATTTACTTGCTTCGGCCCCGGCCGCGAAGAAAGTAGCGGTGAAAGTTTTAGTGCGGGACGACCAAAGACAATATAACCCCGGAGAGCTGCTGCGGCCCCCGCTCCTGTCTCTGCAGCCGTCGTATTACTACCCCTACGCATACTGCCTTCCCGCATGGACGCTCTCTGCCTGCGCTGGAAATCAATGAGCTAATGGGACATCATGAGAATATTTATTTTTCACACAATAAAATAATTACAAGAGACTATAGTTTGTTTTAAATAAAAAACAAACATGACTGCTCAATGGATCGATGTAAACTGCCTCATGCTATCCCTGTTTTACAACGTCTCGGTGTTGGACTATTGTTGAAAATAGCCTGTTGTTCCAGAATGTATGGACTGCTATACACGTATTTCAAATTGTTTTCGTTACCCAATGAGTTTTGTGTTCCAACATATAAGCCCTCTGCTACTAGAGCTCCCGGTGAGGACCCAGGTAACAATTTTATTTTCTCCGAGAAATTCTACTGTTATTGGGATTGAGCTGTCGGAATGTTTATACACGCACGTTATCTTCAGGACAGTAAGAGCTAACACCAAACAACACGTGGGCGAAACGTTGCCTGAATGTTCCCCAAACATTGAATTTCTAACTAATTCAAAGAGAAACAAGGATTAAAAAATAACGTTATCAAAAGTATGAGGAAGAAAGATGAGCATTGCTGATTTACAAAAATAAATGCAACTTTTTACGTGAAACGTTTCAAGATCATTGGGCGTTAATTTTTCAGGAAACATGCAAGAACCGTGACTCTGCTGTGGAGGGAGATTCTGGTTGGGTTCGGTGTTACCTGTTAACAAGCGTTATTGCTTTCTCTTCTTCCTGATGTTGTATGGTACCGACAATCTTTATTTGGCACTTTCCCACGCCTAGAGATAGTTTATATTTTGTCTAATTTCAAAGCTGATATGTTTATCGTTTTGAAAGTGTGTAAAGTTGGATCATCCTGTAGTGATCAGCAGAATTATTTGCGATTTAACTCTTAAAATTTACTTTTCTATAGTTGTGAATTATTCTGTTAACTGAAATAACACATTAAAACTAAATATATTACAACATCGAAATACTCGTATTTTCAGCGTTTTGTTTATTTAATTGATGGTATGTAAAGTATATGAACATCTTGTTTTTGTAACAAGGAAGCAGTTCAATAATTTCCATTTGGGATTGGGGATATACCGATTGGGAGACAGTGATAATATATCGGCCTAACATTAAGAAAACCGAAGTGTAGAGTGAATCTGCATTAATTACTCAGAATCACTTCACCTATTAAACAAAAGCAATGAAAAAGTAGTCTTCCATTTCATGTTTAGTTCCTCAGTCATACTCATTCTATTTTATCTTGCAAAGCGATCAATAATACATATATCGAAAAATCAGCCAATGTTGCGAGAGAAACAGTAACATCAAGCTCTCAAACGCCTGTGTTTGAAAATTCACTGATTTATTTAAAGATCATTGCAACTCCATTGATGATGTACAGCGTCAGTTATTTTACACAGTTATAAACTCGATTTGCACTTGATAACACGCAGGTCTGCAGAGCAGAAAAATCGTATACATATGACATGCGTTTAACATGTGTGTAACATACGTCGCCATGACATTTTAAAGACACAACTCCCAAAGCCTTGTCTCAGTGCCACTTAGCGCCCATGCTAGCCTACAGTGAATGCTAGTATGGATAAAGGCGGACATTTTTAAGAATAGGCCCTGTACGTGCATTAAGCCTTATACAACGAAATATTGACCGTTTTATTGACCTTCTGTGCTTATTAAATTTCAGTCCATAATTATAAATAATATTATTTGGATGAAATTAACTTGACCGTATCATAGATCCTGCTACGCTATATAAGAAAAACGTCCGTAACATAACATTAAGAATAATTTTAATAGGAATCCCTTACATGTCTTTGTGTATCACAAAGACCGAAAGTGCACTCACTATTTTTCACTGAACTTATTAAAAATGTTATAGAATTATGTTAAATATCAATAGTTTTAGTAATAAAAAGCCTGTAACTGATACGTTGTAGAAATAGTAACACAGCTTATAGTTCCCAGTACTTGATAAAATGTTTTAAATTTATTTTTCATTAAAACAGGAAAGTTTATTTTAATGATACTTAAAATGCGTCAGTAGCGTGCCACGTTGTAACTGACACATTAAGTATAAATATAAGATACGTTTTAGTGCAGGTTATTTCCATGCTATATTTTACCTTAAATCAAATTATTTTAATTTCTAGCTTTTCATACATTTTACATTGACAGTGGCAGCCAAAGTGGATTTCAAGACGTGGTTCAATATATCTGAGAAACTTCAAGATAAAGCCTTCAAGGGTAAATTACGGCCGTTTGACCTTGGGTATTCTAATTTGTTAAGATATAGATTAATATATAACGCGATACTGTTCTTCATTCTGGATAATTCCTGCATGCAGCAGATTATATTTCAACAGATTCTGTAACCAGTGGTGACATCTTGATATAGCTTATTTTACAATCAACGTGGTGCGCAGCCTAGCTATGGCGCACGTGACGAAATAATTTGAAATAGTTAATGGGATCTTAAATATCAACAACAAACAGCCAGTATTAAGACTACAGAGCGATTTAAAACATTATTTTTTACATTGTAATTTTATGAATGGGACAATGAGATCACAGAGTTTTGCTGATCCACTGGCAGGAGAATACATGCCTGTACCTGATCGGGCAGTAAAGCTTAGCGATTAGTTTTCACATACATTATTATACTAAACAAAACATTTTAACATCACATCTCTTAAAGGCTTTGATACAACCTTGATACAACAAGCGTTGACCGTCAGTACTGCATAATATACGTGCAATAATTTCGTTTACATATAATGAATGTAATGTTCTATACTTTACAGAACAAGCCCGATTACGCAAATATTTAAGATATTGGCTGTTTTCACATTTTTAAAATACATTTTCCATGTGTCCTTTGTTTTGTATAACAGTCCCGTTTTGTTTATGCAAAAGTGTTGCTCCTTATAGGCATAACTCTTATTCTTTTGAGTGATACATTAACACGTGTAATTCATCCGTAATTAAAATTTTAAAATCAAAGAAAAATTTATACGTTCCGTTCAAATAATTATTAGCGACTTTTTTAAGACGCGATGAATAACAGAAAATATGGCCGCGTAACACTAAAATCACACCCAAATGCAGACCATGCCTGCGATTCCAATCGTGTTGTTTGGGCGCCGTTAAAGGCTTTCTGACTACCTCCTATTCTTCCAAGATATCTGGTTCTCCAACGATGTTTCCATTGTTCATCAAAGTCAATTCCAGGACAAGAATCCTTTCACGGAAGAATTTGTCGAGTTTCAGTAAAGACCGACTCCATTGCCCTGCCACTGCAATGCCTCCATAAAGACACATCTGGTTTAACTCGATGATGAAATTATATATTTATATATAAATATATATAATTATATATTTTACATTTTTATAACACCAGTACATAGGCCAACATGCGCGCATACATACATATCACACGACTTGCGATAAAATATTCACGCACCAGTGACGCATAGTTATTTTCAATAACAAATGTCAGTGATCAGGATGCACGGAGCATATAGAAATAATTTGCAGGTGTAAAATGAAATCTTACACGTTTAGGCTTCAACTTGTTTATTATGCATTTTCATAGTAGTGCGACCGCTGCAAATGACCCATCTTACTTTCTGCTTGGGGTACGTCTGTCCTTCGCTCAGACGGAATAGTCTGTACTTGATTATTATATTTTAATCGACTTCATGCTCTTCGTTGCATACAAAGAAAAAATATGAGTGAGCCAGGCTATAATTTGGGCAGGAGGGAGGCTTCCGGGTTGAGCCTTGTAGCCATGGGATTGTCGATTTCTGTCCCAGGATGGGGCTGATCTTCTGCGCCTGCGAAGGTGCTTAGTGACTCACAGCTATTATGCATACAGGTGTGTGTCTTGGTAAAAATAAATTAATTAATCGAAGTCGCGTTGAATGAAGTGCTGACTAAGCAAAATAATAATAGGCGTTTTATTTGAAGTTCAACCATGTTCGAATCCAGTTAAGGAATTGACAAAGGGTACTCGTTATCATATTATTTAAATTCATTTATTTGGTTTGTTTATTTGACAGGGACAGTGCCGATTGATCAATAGAAACAAAAGTCTGTAAATGAGCCAGAATAGCGCCTATATGCAGGCCAATTTTCTTCTTGTCTCTTCTTCTGCCAGTTCTTAAAACGGCAGCCTAAAAATAGAATTAAATGGCGCATCACAAGTGTTGCGTGTACTGCTTACACTCTTACAAAGACAAACCAATATGATGGATTTCAACTATTTTGCGCAATCAATGTAAAACTACAGCTATATGTTTTCTCTATTGTTTAGGATGATTTTCTAGCTGTTATTCTCTCTTATGGCGCGTTCAAATGACAGGAAGGAAGGACAAGCACCAAGCAGGTGGATACGCCTGCATGGACAGGCTGAAACCTCTCACTGACTGCGTGTCAGCATACATCTGTTTTACCGGAGTTTCTTTCAAACCCCCATTTAAGCCTGATAGCAAAACCTTTACTGATTACACCAGAAGTTATACTTCGATCAATGAAACATGAACGTTATTGAAAAAACAATTATACGCGTAGAATATAGGCCTAAATCATAACATTTTAGCGTTAATTTATCAAACGAAATTCTGGACCAATATTACATGTGTTAAATAGCACTACATGCTGTTATGAATTTAATTTGAATGATAATACATTATCCGGAAACCACATAGAAAGCATTGTGCTTCTGAGTGGAATTTGTGTGCCATGTGTAAGGTAATATCACAGACGTCAACCTTGAAACGCGCCAGCATCATTAGTGGTTATATAGCCATATTCAGCCAGGTAAAAACAGCGGGCCCTGCCGATAGCATGTACTTGTTCAGACATATTACCATAGTATTTGCAGATTACAAGCCCCTTTCACGTAAACGAGAGACACCAATAGTATATGTCCAAGAGAACACACATACTGACCTTTTGGGCGAGTAAATGAATGGACGATTAAATGGCAATCCTTTAAATATTTATGCTTACTCTGACAGAACCTAACGGAGAGCTAAAGCTGGAGCACACTACTCCCAGGACAATAGCTACTGTTGCACGGCACGTGCCCTTTCGCCTCAACACTGCAGCTAACTTTGGTGGCGCATGTAAACTGAATAAAATTTCACGACTATGGAATTCAGTCATTTGCCAGTACACATCATTTCAATTATAATTTAGGAATTGTGTTCATGCACTGTTTATTTAAATAGGAACACGTTTAAACGATTTGAAATGCATGACTAATGGTTGGTGCTGAATCGGTTCCTTCTTAAATTGTCCCTTGTATATAGTCATACAATAGAAATGTGATAATTTTCCTATAAAAAGCTATCCAAATTCATGTAGGCTATGTTGTGCTTAACCGTAACCAAAATATTGCATATAAATTATTTTGACCATAAACAATGCTATTCATTTAAAAAAAAAAAAATACAAATTGAACTAGCTCATCAAAAGGGGTGTGTTTACTGTCCTACTCCAGTCTGTGAATGAATTATTTAAAATCAATAAATATTAAACTGGATATTTATTAATGAGGTCGTCATCTAATGAAATGGAATTATATTTATAAACGTATTTGTATATTCGAGACATATTTAGTTTTAACAAGGAAAAAAAATCAGTATTATCCATAATTATCCAGTGTATTCTAGCCAATATTTATCCGATATCCTGAAATAAAAATTCCAATGGGAAACTAATCCAGTCTATTGCATGTCTATATGCGGATATACAACCAATAATAATATTTTACTACCTGTACAGGCATTTAGGTGAATACCAAAAAGAGAAAATGTTACTTTTTACATTACAAAAGAAGATGTCCTCTAAGGCGGGTAAAATATAAAACACACGCGGACAAATACAGACTTTGTCCTCAGATCACTCAAATGCACCTGTGTGCTTCAGCGTCTTTAATATTTTTAAAATAAATGCTGAAAGGCACGGAAGTACATATTTATACAAGTGTTTACACATATTTTCCATTCGCTTTATTTATTGAACGTTTCGGTGTCATTTCTAAAATCGAAATTATATTTGGAATTTTAATTTTCCAATTTTTTGCCATTTTGCTGATCGTCCTAAATAAGAAAGATAATTTAGGAGGGACCGTCTGCTGAAATACAATTTAAAAGTTCAGTGTTAAAAGCTGTAATTTATTCGCTGTGACTATTCTGTTTCACCATAGCCTACTAAAGATGAATGTTCCATTTTATTTTCATAAGATTTACAACTTTAACATGGTATCGCAATTTACCGGTTTATAAGAACATCTTTACTATCATGTGAATGCCTGTATATTTTTGGTAAGATTTTGCACGTCAAAGACAATTTCTTTATACACGTTAATAGAGTGCGCTTGACACACATAATGGCACTTAATCAGTGAAATTATTTTCCCTAGCTTGGAGACATGTTCCAGTTGTTGTTCTAGATCACATTTCAGATTTAATGACAGAAAATTACCATTTCAAATGTTACATTTTTGACACTTAAACCCGTGGACCATATGTTTCCGCCAGTGCGGGATAAATCTATTCTAGAATATAAGATAATGAAATTATATTTAAAGATGTCAGGTTACGATGGCATAATTTCAAAGGACACATTGCTTAGTGTCGCCGGTGGGATTTTCACAAGACTATTTTTTTTTCTAATACTGTTGTTTTTAAGACAGCGGCCAAAATGAGCATTAATTCAGCCTTTTCTATTGCGTTTCTGTGGGCTACGGCATTGGATGACCACTAAATACTGAGTTCTAAGAAACCATCAAACGTAATTTTAATTTTCTGGAACCCGGGATCCGGAAAGGTGAGTCAGTCAGTATCGCAGACTATGCGTCAAAACCGTATAATAAAAATGGTGCAAATACTGCCATTTTTTTTTACCTCGCTCAGTAACGTATAGACTTAGATTTTTCATTTTGGAGTGTCTTTGGGTTCACATTTCCTTAAATTATACTAAAATAAAGCAAGTAAACCAATAAAAATTGGAATTAAATTAATGATCATATTTCCGTTAGTAAAGTGTAACTAAAGGCCGTTTATAAATTAAAAAATGAACATCAGTAAAGACGGTTGTGCACGATTGTAATATAACGGAAATCCGTGTTACATGACACTAAACGAATGAAGTGGTGATATGATACATGTCGTTACTTTTTTTCGTTGAATTGAGTAGCGGACAGTCTAAATGCACAAGCTAAAATGGGTTGGTAACCGTTAAGACTGAACCGGAGAGCAGTTAGCGATTAAGACCTTAGGGCCTCTATAGAAAAGTATCTCCCACTTACACAGTACCGGCTGTAGCCGAAGTGGCGCCCTAGGCGAGCATCAGTGTCGGCGTCTCCGGGTGGCAAGTTGGCGCCCTAGGCAGTTGCCTATGCCGCCCATAGCAACTGCAGGTGCCAAGATGTTTTCCTGTACCAAGACAGGACGATACACGTGTTTTGAACACTTTCATTGATGTCATCTGTGGTTGTGCATGCATCTTATTAGTTTGGGTTAAGTAATCTCGGTGATGAAAGATTATCCATTGGCAACACAATATCCACCATATTCATTCAGTTTCTTGGTTTGATCCGTTATATGACATTTATATTTAAACAATATGCTCTCCTTATTCAGCATTACATTAACAAGAATGTATCTTTCACGATTGTTTTTGTTATTTTTAAACATTATATTTCGAGAAAAGAATTACTGAAGTACCCAATTTCATGTTATATTCAAGATAGTAATGTTGGAGTAAGCACTTCTAATTCATTCTGTCTATATTAATTATAGTCAAGAGTTTTTTTGTCACATGTACATAGGGTATTAAGTCAATTATGTATGTTTTTATGAGAGAAGTATTTGAATGTCTCCTTATCGACAATCGAAACGATAAGCGCTTATAGTATAAATAGCGGCACGTTTGACAGCAGTCCAATGTGTAGCAGCACAATACAGATCATTTTAAATTTCAGCCGTCGATCTAAACAAATCAGTGGGTTGATGTTTGTATTTCCAGTGTCTTAAAAAAATTCGCGATGATGCTGGTTAAGGAAAGGGCTGTAAAAGCTGGGTTTTGGGACAAATTGTTAAAAACCTATGAAGTCTCATGCATA
>JAODLC010000015.1:20128982-20143210 GCA_026781145.1 Hippopotamyrus pictus | reverse complement strand
ACACACACACACACACACACACACACAAAAAGAAGCTGTGATTTTGTTGGGGAAATTTCCATCAAATCGAGGATTAGCCTACACGTCAAATAGAGCAGAATAGTTCCTTTATATCAAAACGAAATGCACCAAATTAGCTGTTTATTACATTTACACATTCTGGATTTCATTAGACAGAAGTACAAAGAAATGAAAATGTAAGTAAAAGATGATAAACCATGCAAAGGCAAAGGCGCCCCATTCGTCAATGCAGCGTTCGCTTCACAGACCGATGCGGGTATCACGGACGTAGCTTTATATCGTCAGACGGATTTTAAAATATCAAGGGGTTTGTCCGTTCACGCACCTCACTTAATCTGGCTTTTCACTGTACACAACACTGGGTGTTTAGCTTGTCGCATACATCTAGCCTGCTTATCTGTTAGAGTACTTCGTGTGATGCCCTCACTATCTGTGTTGCGCTGTCGCCTATATCGACTGCACTGGTTATCTGTGCGGTATCCTGCAAAACAGTTAAACATGCTATGATAACAATGCTGCCTTTGCTGCAGGTGGGCTCATCGTCTCCAGTGGACGGCGAAAATCTAAACTGCGGCGCCCCGATTTTCGCTGCATCCATCTTGCTGTTTTGTGCCCGAGGTAAGACACGATCTCTGAATGGTTCAGATGTTTTTGCACAAAAAGGGACTCTTGTGCTTGGGTGGGGGCGGATGGGGCTGGGATGCCATTCCTGTCGCTTGCGGTGGAGGAGACGTTGTGGTGGTAAAGGTTTGAGTTCTTCATGCAGGAGCCAACGTTGCTCCCGAGCAATGAATGCAGTGTAAGACCACGCGCAGAGGTGGGTTGGGGGACAGGAAAAGGCCACAGATAACGCCACCTTTGCAGATACACATGACTTCTGCGTGTTTGTCTAATATATATATATATATATATATATATATGTCTGTATGCTTCAGACAAAGAACAAAGCCCTTTGACATAAACACTCAGTGACAACTTTAAGGTGATATTCTGTTTCGTTTGTCCAACCAGTTTTGTTTAGTTGAACTTGGTTGAACTTAAATTTGTTTTTTTAACGAATGCTTCGCTTTAGGCTGAATTTATCCTGCATTTTTTCAGCTTTTACTTTAGGAATTACGGTAATGTTTGCTATCTGGCACTTTTTTTTTGGCTAAAAAAAGAACGTGCGAGAATACGAACTATTTTTATGTGTGTGTGTTTGTATAAATTATTCATTCACTTGCAAAAAGACTGATATGAAAGACTGAACAAAACAGATGTAAAATTATAACAAATAAAAATTTACCATTTGCCTCTAACGTAAATACAAAATTTGATACTTTTACAATTATTTGCACAACAGAGTCACACCAAGGCGCTTTACATGGGTGTGTAAGATACGTCGCAGCATCATGAAGACAGAATAATTCAAAAACAGAGAAAGGGGAAAGAAAAAGAAATGATTTCCTTAAACATTTCAAAACTGTTTCACGAAAAGGCTATTCTAATAAAGCCAAATCCTAGAATTTCAATCGAAATAAATATCCCTGTAAACCCAAAATGTAACGTAAGGATAAAATTATACTTTTATCCAACTCTAGGCGATAGAAAAGTAGCCTACGATAGATGATATTGTAAAGAGACAAAATCTGTGTAGTTGTTGATAATAAAAGCACATCATCTTCCCCTTTTGTATATCTGAAGGAGTTTAAACATTTTATTTCACAGCTAAATTACAATCATCCTCAGCCGCAGTTCACATCGGCCGCATTGGAGCCAATCGCAGACCGTTCATCTTTAAAACATCGTGCTCTGAAACAACACAGAACACACTGTACAGCTATAAGTGATCTTATCTTGAAGCGTTCCCCCTCTTAATGTACCTAATTTTAAAAAAATCATAAACACACTGTTCGCAAAGTGCTTTCCTTGAGCCGTCAGGTTTTGTCTAGCTTTGGTTTCCCATTAATGCCCATTTATGCTCCCTAACCCCCTCAAATTAAAAACAAAACAGTCCGGCTACGTCCTCTGTTTGTCGTAACTGTCATTTCTGCTTTTATTTATTACTATTTTTTTCTACATTTTTTGTGACTTAATAGCTTGTGCCTCGGCCTTCGTATAACTTTTAATAATCTGCGAAGCAAAAACATTTAGGCTAAGCCGTTTCCTTTTTCGGAATAACCTAAAGGCCTACATCGCATGTCTAAATAGGCCTACCAAATAAATTATTCAGACAGTATAGAAAAAAATACTTCCAAAATAAATAAATAAACGTATTCAAAGTTTTATTTGGCGTATGATGCTAACAGAACACAGCTGTAGCACAAATACTGTTGTCTACATATATAGGGCGAAAAAAGAAAACAATTAGTAATCAATGTGTTTTTGTCTTCCGAGTTGTGTCGTTGCTGCTTATATCAAATATGTGTGAACACTTGATTTTGGGTTTACTTTGATTCAAATCTGTATACGACTGAAAACCTACAGTCAGCGGAATATTTTGCAATATCAAACTTTCTTCGTCCTGTTTCTCGCAAGAGCGGTTCATTGCGGTTCAGCGCTCGTTCATAAATATACTCTCCCATTTGACCTGGACAGCTCTATTTGGGTGGCCATGTTAGACATTTAATATATTTTCTGGAATCCTTACTGTCTCAAACGAGCCCTCTGATTCATCATGATTAACACAGCACATGGTAAGGTCATCATGTAATCCCTCCTATACGGCTAACGGAAGATCCAAAATAACAAACTACCAGAAATAAGGGCCACGAACACTGCCGTGGATTGTTATAAATCAAGATATGCATACACCCGGCAATCAAATTACACTTAACATATGCTTCTTTTTTGCTTTTAGTAGTTGTACATAATTCACAAATAAATGTAATCTATCTATAATGACAATATAGTCACAATTACCCCGTTTCAATTACAAAAAAGGCTTCACCTGATATACGTAACATTAAACTGTACTGAACTGCAATTATAAAACGGTCAACATTTGAGTAATTTAAACCCAATGTTTTAGAAATATGCTTTTCAAATTTTAAGAACATTTCCTGCCTATTTTTCTACTAGTCATCCGTAATTCTAATGATCTTTTTAGGTGTTATTTTTAACGGCATATTTTACATTTATTACCGGCTCTGCATAATTTAAAGTAATTAGAAAGTCTATGAGGCATGTGGATAATTTATTTTCTTATGGATTAGAGGTAGGCCTGAGACTAGCGGACGTCGTTCTTATGCACCTTGATTGTTGTTCAGCCAGCCTCGCAAATGCACCTGCATTTTCCCGTTTCCAGGTGCAAGTTCCTACGGCTTCCAAAATACCCATTAGAGGTTTGGTGTGTACAGGAAAAATGCATTGCGGTATTGTATTTGAGGCGATAAAGCCGCCATGTTTCCACAGTAACACAACTGTTTAAGCTTGTAAAACATGAACCAGCCACAAAATAGCAGGTATAATGTCTATCCAGCCTTCTGCACGCTGCATGGGCATAGATGGGGCGACGCTTGCTATACGTGAGCAAAACTTTAACATGCCGATAAGATAATCAAGTAACTCGCAAATGACTAAGGAACCCATCTCTTCCTTTTTCCTGCTTTGTCCCCAGATTATAGTCTCCTTTCTGATTGTACTTACTGTCTGGGTACCAAAAACAGGCAAAGAGACATGACATAAATGGGAGAGTCTGAACTTTCTTTTTTTTTTTGGGGGGGGGGGGCGCTTTACCTCCGACCCCGTTTACCATAGCGACGGAGACGCGTCACAGCTAGACGCATCCATTTACCATGTTCACTAAAAATCACGGCATTCTTTAAGAAATGACACTTAAATGTACACTGGCATTATATTTGCGTTGATTTACATTTTTGCACGGCATTTCAAAAAATTGATCTGTCAGTTTATCGGTAAACTAAGTAATCGTCTCCCTGGGTGAATACAATGGTACATATCCAGCTCCAGCTCCAGGACGAACATGGCGCCTGGTTGTTTAGTGCTGGTCCTTTTAATCTCTATCTGATCAGGTTCGTCTCCTGTCCGTATCACAGCCCTACGTCCCTCGGAGCGCTCCGGTCGGTATCTGTCGGCACCATGTCGGATTCAGAGGAAGAGAGCCGTGATCGGCAGCTGAAAGTCGTGCTGATCGGAGACGGAGCCTCGGGAAAGGTGGGAGATTTTCTGGTTTGCAGAGAGGGCGCATCCGGTCAGGCAGCTCCGGCTGCACGCCAGCCAGCTTTTAAATACTGACTATGTGGTTTAAATGTAGTACTTCCCCTCTTGTCGGTTCATTGACCCAATCTGTCCCCATGGGCGGTGTAAGTGCCGGGTGATGGTCAGCCGATGCCGAGACAGCTGTCTATTCTAGTTTGCGTTATGAATTATTAGTAACGTCGCGACGTTGTTTAGTTTATAAGTACGTACACACACATATATATATAGGCACCTGAGCTCATGTCATTGTGCGAGACATCCAGTAAGTGCTTCATTTAAAGCACCCCTAAGAATTCTGAAAGATGGACATACTATGGACACATTATGCGAAACCGGGCGTTTTTGTTTTGATATGAACACCAAGCTATGTCAAACGTGATGAAAATTTTAGTATTTCACAACATCCCTGGTCCCCACTACACATAGTAGTATATGCTGCAAAAATCAAATTAATTTAATTTAAACAAAAAATGTCCCAAATTCAACTCGATAGAAATGTTGTTGGAAGGGGGATGAAAATCGATTTGGAAAATGCATTCTTGTGTTTTGAAACAGGGATGCTGTTTATGATATGATATACGGTGTCGTTTATTATCTTCTGTTGTTTTATTTTAGAATGATTTTATTTTAGAATGATTATACGAATTAAATCGCTTTGTTACATAGCTGGTTCCCCTGGTTACGGTTCAAAGGCGGCGCTTGCATTTGGGGCGGGTTTATGTGGGCGGGGTTTATGAAGGCGGTGTAACGCATTTGCGTATGTTACTCGTTAACCGCTGGCGATTTAACAGCCTTCGGGATCATCGTGGATTGTCAATCACCAACAACTTTAAACTGTTCACCATAAGGGATCACACTGGATTTGCAGTGGGGTAAAAGCACCTAGTGAATAATAGCACCCACCTAAGAAGGCCTTCAAAAACTCACTTTTCCATCTTACTTGGCAGAGTCTCTTAACCTCGGGAATCCTTACAGTTATCGGTGCTCAGATTTTGGCCATTCACTCCATCCACTGCCGTGCGATAGCTCTCATGTTGCGGTGTTCTGTCGACCAGTGCTACCTATCGATACGTGCTACCGAGCCTTTCTGCGCATGTGCAGACCCACCGTCTTGGGATTAGGTTTTACGGTTTAGGGTTAGGGCTATTGATTAATGATTAGCGCTACGGTTGCCTAACAAAGTAGCTCAACTCGTCAGAACACCGGAAACCTGTATTTAATGAATCCGTACTTGGGGCAATATATAAAACCCAGCAATCCAAAACGATACGCAGCAAGTTTGGCATCATCGGTAATCAGAACATTTTCCCAGAAGGTGAATTCAATAACTTGCATGTTTGGAGTGATTATAAACATTTATTCATTAAATCCGAAATCCACCATATTTAAACAGAAAAATAATCAGCAAATCTCCATCAGTTAATATTTTAGTATTCCATTTCTGTTGATGTTTATTTAAAATAATTAAAGTAAGCAAGTAGTTATTTTTTAACCCCTGGTTCTTACGCCCCTGCATTTAAAAAAATTCTATGAAATTTCAAATCACAGGAGAATAAAAGTCTGGCTAGCGGGTAGCTCTGGAACTTAAGAGCAGCGTACAGGGGTGCTCTCCCTGCAGATTGCCATGTTATGTCCACATCGCATTCATAAAACATACAATTTTACAAGCAGAGCCTGTCCCAGTTTTCAGTAAAACCGCTACCTCTATTACGTACGGCAAATAAGACATTGATTGGTAATGTGGTGAATCTTGCTGTTCATGTTACTTTCTTATTATGCACAATATCTGAGGATTATCATCCTCAATCCTCCTATTCTGACCCTTATTTATGTATGCATGCGCAGCACTAAGAGCAAACATGGTAGAAAAACCTCCACCAAAGTCCCTGCTTGCAGATTTTTAAAAAGAATCTACCTGTTTTTATGATGACTCATTTCCTGTAACTTAAGTTGTTAACTTTGCAAGATTATTTTTTTAATGTTCATAAGAGGGAAGAAGAAACCGTTAATTCGTTAGTTTTCCCAGCTGTAGCTAAACCGTAAACATTTATCGGGTAATTAATGAATTATGATTTGTTTTGAAGTCATGGTTGGAGCACTGCTGACTGTCCCAAATTGAGTCCCAGGTGTGTTTGGGGGCGGCAGTTGCAGGGTGGCTCTCGGGAGGTAAACAGCAAGGCCTGCGACGAAATTTGCACCAGTGCAGTGCATGCTGTTTACAGCAAAGTGGGCCGGTTGTCATGACGACCCCAAGCAGTTTCCTTCAGAATGAACCTCCAAACCCTCAGCGGATATGAATGCACTACTATGGCTTAAGTGCTTTTGGTTCTATTTAACCCCCATCCCACCGCTCATTTTTTTCCCAAAAAAACCCAAATGTAATGTTATTTAAACATAAGAAGAAATAAATGGCTTCAGTATGAGGATATCTGTTTTTCCCTTTTCTCTTTAAACAGTGAATTAGTGGCGTGGATTCCTGACTGAGCGCGTACAGAAGCCCTCATTCTCGCTGGATAAATCCGCCCCCGTGCCCCCCCACCCCCCATCACTATGGTATCATCCTGGATTCATGCCAGGTGCCAGCTTGCCTCTGAATGATTTACCTGCCTGCATGTTTAAAAAAATTAAAGAAAACCCTGGTTGCTGATGTTTGAATAGGTACATTGACTGACGTTTGGCCTAGACCCCCCCCCACGTTTTTCTGCTTCTTCAAATACAAATTTACTCAGCAAATTGCAATCGGATGAGTTTTTCTTGGAGCGGCCCACTGTTGTAATTCCCCTCGCGGCTGTCAATTCGCAGACACTGGGAAATATTTAACTTTCCCCCCCTACCTGAAGTGGAACCTTCATTTAAAAAAGAAAATAAATAAAGTATAGTGGTAGTAGGAGTAACAACAGTGTGCCAAATGTATATGTGTACACTGTGTGTGTGTGTGTGTGTGCGCGTGTGTGTGTGTGTATACACGTATATATAAAAAGGGCACGTTTATTCCGCACGTCGGGCAGCCGGAGGTGTAGCGGCGGGTGCCTGGGGGGCTGGGTCTCCCTGTCGTGACATGCCCTCACTCTCAGCCCATCTCCCTGCCGCCCCTAATGGCTTCCACAGCTCCTCGCTGTCACAGCACAGGTGACGCTAATGTTTTGCCAGCAGCAAGCGACTTCCACATCATCCCTCCTTGTTTGTTTTTTTTTCTTTTCCGTTCGTCCCTTTTCTGATCCTTTGACGATCCCCTCCCCTCCCCCCAGTTACCGTGCTGCTTACATGCCCAGGTTGCTGCAGAGCTACCGGAAAGCCGTGAAAATGGGGCAGCTAAGCCGATGCGAGCATGTGGGAATGATTTTTCTGTCTTATTCCCTTATTCCAGTATTGTTAATGATCATTTGTGCTACTAGAACCAAGATCAAGAAGCACTTTTCCCTGTTGTGTCGGGCACTCGGAGTCCCATACATGCCACTCTGTTCCCGTCTTTTTTGAATTTTTTGTTTTAGGCCAGCTGGATGGCAGATGGCTGTCAGCTGACACGCTCCCTGCCGCCTCATCTTGGCACGGTCATCTTTTCCTGCCGCTCTTATGTATTTTTTTTAAAGGACCTTTTCAGGAATGGTTTTGCGGCTGCCTGTGCTTCGGAGGGTTCGATGTCTCTCCGTCTCCAGTGCTCTCCTCTAAAATTAGCTCCCGCGTGCTGTACTTTCTTCCGCTAAACGTTTGTCTCATTTTATCCACGTCTCATCCATCAGGGCGAATTAAACTTGGCAGTACCGCTCCGCGCTGTGAATTCCCGAGCTTTTACAAATCAATCATGTCTCCTTCTCTCTTTTTCTTTCTTCGTTTTCTTTGGGTGGGGGGGTGTAATAGCCGTGTGTCTGTTTTTCCCGCGGCTCCGCTGCCCGTCTTGTCCGCGATGTGGTTATACGTAAGTCCCAGAGTGATCATCTGCTTCTCTTTATTCCAGAAGTGTGATTTACCCCCGGTCATTTAGGGTGCGTGATAAGACGGAGAGGGCGTTTCCTAACAGAATAACATTTCTTCACCGGAGGAACCTTGATGGAGAATAAGGGGAGATTTTGGACGTTTATGTGCACGTGTGTGTTTTTAAGGCTGGAATTTGGTGCTTACTGTCTTCTTTCAGACATCGCTTGCCACCAGATTTGCTCAGGAGGCCTTTGGGAAGCAGTACAAGCAAACAATAGGACTGGACTTCTTTCTGAAGAGAATCACTCTGCCAGGTGAGATGCCTTTGGGAGGGGGGGGGTGCTTATTTTCGCACCTGCAGTAAGGGTCCCACACTGAGGGATCCTCACCCAAACCTCCCCCCTTACTCAGTGGAACAAAAAGACACTAGAAGCTGTCAAGTTCATAGTAATGGGGAGGGAGTAAATGAACATGCCCAGAGAGGCAGTAATCTCAGCAGAGAATGTTCAGATTAAATGCTTTAACACTGCGGTGAGGATCTGTGGTAGTGATGGACAGATGGGCCCTGGGCCAGTGGAGATCGGTGCTGTCAGTCACAGACGAGGGAAAGTGCCTGTCCTGCTGGGCCGCATGTAACGCTGATGATGCAGTTAGCAAGATGCAGGAAGTACATTTCATATAGCTTTACTGAAGTTAACGCACCTAGAAATATTTCAAGCTTCAGTCATTTTTAAATTTGAAATCGTGTAAACTTTCTCCTCAACATAAAGAAAATCTTGAATTACTCTCCTCACTGTTGCTGACTAATTTGTTTTGTTTGTTTTTAAAGCATTTTCTTTCTGCTGAAAGTTGTTTTGGGAAAATGCTACTTTCCTTTTTAAGGGAATTTTGTGATATTTGATAGCCTGTAAAATATTCATTACATGGAGTATGAGATGGAAGTTTAATGCCATAAAATATTCTTAATGATCATTTCAAATGCTTGAGCCTCTCAGTATCAAAAATCATAATTAACTCTAATAAAAAATGTGGTCACGAAAAAAAATCACAATTAAAACAATATTTAAGGTATCCAACTTTTTTTCTCAAAAACAGTGTTTACTAAAAAGTAACATTGTATTCAAACAGAATGAAGTGATTGACTCGTTTTAGTAATATCAAAATCTAATTTGCATGCATAAAAATACAAAATCAATTTGAAACTTAAAAAATCTGGCCGTGTGTATGAATTTAAATAACATTTAAGAAGAATAAAGCACATTGCGTTTGTATAATTCTGGTCATTTATTTTTAGATTGATAATTGTATACATCACATTTTGGAGTAATTTTCTGCAAAGATGTTTTGCCAGGAGAATTTTTTGTGACACACTGCCACATAAAACGAGGGTCTCCGTACACCATCCCATAATAGTCTGTTCTATTTGTCTGAGCTGTGAACCTATGAAGAGCAGTTTGTCTGAGTGTGTTTAATATGGGGCATGGCATTTAAATGTGCTGAGGGTGAACCACAACACGTCCTCACACTGCGATTCTTACCGTGATGTCTGTGCAGGGCTGTGGCTGGCCGGTGAGAACGTGCTAGAGGTGTGGTGTTTTATGCTGCGGTACAGCAAAATGGCTGCCCTTAATGCGCCCCCTACTGCTCAGGAACTCCAACTGCATGTCAAGTCTCATTTTCTGCTCTCTCTCTCTCTCTCTCTCCCTCTCTTTTCCCTCTCCCTCTGTGCTGCTGTCATACTTTATCTCAGCCTCTGTCGATTAAAATACCATTTCGGCAGACTCTCTGTTTTCCCCGCCCCCTCATTCAGCACAAGTGAGATACTGAGAAAATGAAATCACCATGTGAGGACACGGCAAGAGCTGAGGAGCAGCACTGGGTGGCCGGGTGACTTAGTGGGTTAGGATTCTGTGCCTATGAATGGAAGGTTGCTGGTTCAAATCCTAGGATTGGCAGAGTGATTTCACCATTGGGTCTTGAGCAAGGTCCTTAAGCCGCAGTTGCTCCAGGAACTGGCTGACCCGCTTCCTGAATGTAATAATGGAGTTCTGTGGATCAAGGAACGGTCCTGGCTTTCGGACAGTCAGCCTCAGCTTGTGTTTAAAATAAATGCTGTGTGTGTGTGTGCTTTTGCGGTAACGAGGCAGATTCTTCTGCTGTATAGTCTGCAGTCACTGACTGTGAACACGCACATTTTTGCGTCTCAGCGAGTAAAAATACCAGTGTGTGCCCAGTCACTCAGGGCCCCCCGGACGGCCTCCCAGGGCTTCCTCCTGGGCCTCTGAGTAGGGACCCAGGCTGTGCCCCAGTCATGGCTGTGTGGCCCCCACTTACAGCGAAGCATCATTCCCCCAGCCAGACGTACACTGTACACCCCGCCCCCCCCAATTTGAGGTCTCTCTTCCAAACAGTATAAACTCCGCAGTGTGCTGTCCTCCTGGTTTTTTTCCGTAGGAAGAAAATATTTATTTTGATTTGGTTTTGTGCCTCTCTCCTACAAATTGGGGAAGAAATCCTAAACGGATTCTGTTATTTTCTGTTTAATTATCATTATTTTTCTTAACACCACATATATTTTTTCTCCCTCTCATTCCTTGGCTAAAACCTGCTCCACGCAAACGGCCATAACTGGGCTCCCTGCTACCTTTCCTTCATCCTGTCTTTTTTTTGTTTCTTCTCTCCCTCTGTCCGCTCAAGCTGTTTAAATTACAGGGTAGGGGTATCCTTTCGTCCCCTGGCTTGTGCCCCTCAGATATTCTTGGCTGGGAGGAGGGCACGCCATGCCAGCGGTCAGGAGCCGAAGTAAAAGATTAATCTCGCATTTATTATTCCTAAGCCCTGCTCATAAACCCTTTCCAAAACACGGACCTCCACTCTCTGAGCTAAATCGGCACACTTTTCTTAATTCAAAGAATGCTCTGAAAGTCTCAGAACACGGAGAATAAAGATTAAAATGCGTCTGACGTGGTACTTTCTGTGCCCTGAAGTGTGGAGTGTGTTGGGTGTCCTGTTTCTAGGGCCTATAAAATTAACAGTGTAAACTGGATGCAAGCTTAAAAACCATCAGGAGCTGTGTAGCTTGATTAGTGTGCAACTGGGGAGATTTGCATGGCAGATTTGGGGGGAGGCTCAAGTCTGGCAAAACAGAAAAGATGTAACCCACCCAAAACTTCATTTATTAAGCTAGTGTTGGATAATTCACTGGATGGATGTTCACTGACAGTAGGAAACTGCATTCTGCTATTTGCACCTCTTTGATATGTGGCACTGTTACCATTCTGCACCGTTCCGGAAATACTGTGCAAATATTCCTGTATGCCCTGGTGGTCTCATACTTCTTTGTATTTTATGTTTTTCTGTGTCTATCCCTGTGTTTATCTGTCGTTCTTTATTGTCACTGCATTTCCCAGGTCCTGATGTGCTGCTAGATGGCATTTTGCTGCTCTTGTGCAGTGACTATAAAAACGGTTTTTCACTGTGGTGAAATTGCACACGATTCTCTGTGGCGCCTGTGTGTCTGTCTGAGTGTCTGTCTGCCTCTGTGTGTCTGTCTGAGTGTCTGTCTGAGTGTCTGTCTGCCTCTGTGTGTCTGTCTGAGTGTCTGTCTGCCTCTGTGTGTCTGTCTGAGTGTCTGTCTGCCTCTGTGTGTCTGTCAGTCTGTGTGTCGATCTGTGTAGATACAAGCTGTGAGAATCTGGCAGTCAGTGAAGGTGATTTTTTTCCTCTGTCCTCCCATCAGGCAACCTAAACGTCACACTGCAGGTCTGGGACATTGGGGGCCAGTCCATCGGAGGGCAGATGCTGGACAAGTACATTTATGGAGCTCAGGTAGAGGTTCCAGCCCCGACTCTCCTTGGTGGCCGAAACGATCCCGGCCTGGTCTCTCTTTGGTAAAGGACACGGTTCCGGCCCAGCCTCTCTCTGGTATCGCTGGGGTCTCGGCCCAGCCTCTCTCTGGTATCGCTGGGGTCTCGGCCCAGCCTCTCTCTGGTATCGCTGGGGTCTCGGCCCAGCCTCTCTCTGGTATCGATGGGGTCTCGGCCCAGCCTCTCTCTGGTATCGGTGGAGTCTCGGCCCAGCCTCTCTCTGGTATCGGTGGGGTCTCGGCCCAGCCTCTCTCTGGTATCGATGGGGTCTCGGCCCAGCCTCTCTTTGATAGCAGATCACCCTGGCCCCCCCAGGCCTCTGGGCCTCTCTGGGGGAATTCTCAACATTTTTGCTGCCACTCACCCACAATCTGTTAGCATCTCCATTAGGCTGCGAGGTTAATTACCTTTAATACTAATATTAGTGTAACATGACTCAGTGGGAGTGGCCAAGTTTACGAAGCAGCAGCTAACACAGCCTGTGTGTGTGTGTGTCAGTCCTGGGGGGTGGCGGGGGGGCATGGTGTCTCTAATGTAATCTGTGACACTGGCACTGCTTGAGGAGATGTCCATATATAAACGTATTGTTGGCGGGGGGGGACTGTACCCAGAGACTAAAATCTGACTGGGGGAAATGACCCCCCGCCCACTGCCAAATCGGAGGCGATCTTAGTGGGAGCTCAGCCCAGGCATTTGGAGATAAGTCTCCTTTCCCGCATCTGTGAATAGCTGAGAAGCACCGAGATCAGGCCAGCTCTGGCCTGATCTGTCTCAGGGCGGCCCGTAATCGCTGTGTCCCGCCACACACTCTCACAGAGGGGGTCCGGCCGGCTTTTGGGACAGCAGTGCCACCTACTGTCCAGTCACACAAGCCCTGGTTTACAGCATACGACTACGGACTGAACTCCGCAGACCTCTGACTTCGAATAAACTCCCGCGTATCCCTACGGCTTTTATCTCATCACGTGTCTGATAGTTGTCGTCGTGTTTCGGTCTTACGTCGTCTGTCATCACGACAGGGTGTCCTGCTGGTCTATGACATCACAAACTACCAGAGCTTCGAGAACCTTGAAGACTGGCTGGGGATGGTCAAGAAGGTCAACGAGGACTCCGACGTGCAGCCCGTCGTCGCTCTGGTTGGCAATAAGAGTGAGTCGCGACCCCCGTGCCCTCCGGTGTCCTCAGCACCTTGCGGTCGCCCCCTGTGACCCTGCTGGCATCCCGGCCGGCCATGCCTCACCTCATGTGGGGCCGAACAGTGAGCCACCTGGAACTTTCCGCGAGGAAGGCTGCCAGAGCACGTTAAAGCTCCCCCAGAAGAATGGGGCGGCTGGGGGGGCGGCAGCCGCCGTGTTTTCTGTCAGCTCCAGGGGGCTCATGGGAGCACAGATCCTGCTGGTTTATTGGTCTGGAAGCAGAGGGGAGCACAGAGCTTCAGCCTGACACACTGATGCCTTTGTGCTGCCATGGTGTCTTTGGGCCCTTGTCACTCTCTACTGCTGCCTGTGTGTGTGTGTGTGTGTGCGGATAGGAGTGTGTGTGTGTGTGCGGATAGGAGTGTGTGTGTGTGTGTCTGTGTGTGTGTGTGTGCGGATAGGAGTGTGTGTGTGTGGATGGGCGTGTGTGTGTGTGTGTGTGGATGGGCGTGTGTGTGTGTGTGTGCGTGGATGGGCGTGTGTGTGTGTGCGTGGATGGGCGTGTGTGTGTGTGTGTGTGTGGATGGGCGTGTGTGTGTGTGTCTCACTGCATGCCCTGATGTCGGGCACATGCATAAACATACATTCATGTGGTCAGATGGTGTCCTGTTTGTTTGCTCGTGTTGCTGGAGACATGCTCCTCGTTTCAGGGCACATGGTAGAGGTGTTGTGGGTGTGGCTGGGGGGGGTTGTGCATCCTCTGGCTGCAGGTGAAGGTGGAGGAGTATAGCAGAGGTTGGGCTTTGGGGTCCGGGTTTCTCGTTCCGGCCTGGCAGACTGCACCCCCTCAGGAAGAGCCGATTATGGTGGTATACCTCCTGGATCAGGGGGTCCCACGTGGATTTCCCAAGGCTCTGTCCGCTGTAACGGGGCTGTCCTCAGACCGGCACGTAAGGGGTGCCCCCCTCCCCATACTTTCCCATGGAGCGAGCTGGGGGGGGGGTGGTATCTACTTAAGAAAAACACCGCCCTGATTAATGCTCTCCGATTATTTTGCGAAATCTCTAATCCCCCCAGCATCTGCCCCCCC
>JAODLC010000015.1:20113931-20125941 GCA_026781145.1 Hippopotamyrus pictus | reverse complement strand
CCCCCCCCCCCCCCCCCCCCCTCCGTCACCCTTGGTTCGGCCCGCTTGAAACCGTAGACGCTGTTTTCGCGTTGGCGGGTTCTCATAGCGGCTCTCCGCCACCAGCATTGTTCTGGGGAATTTGCCCACTTGGCCGGACTGACAGAGGAGGTTTAAATGCCCCCACCCCCAGCGTGTAAATCTGCCATGCTTCCTGTCTGCTCAGTGTCGCCTGCACATTTCTTAATCCAGAGATGCTAATAATCCCGGAGTCTTGAGAGCTCAATGTGCTTCTGTTTTTGGTCTTACTCAGAAATGTTTTCCCTGGCATGACCCCTCATAGCTTGGTCTTCTTATAACAAACTAGGAGCTTTTAATTGCCCTCGGGGGGGCAGTAAGGCCACAATAGACATGTGGTGGACAAAGGCGAGGCCTGGGGATGGACTGATCCTGCTATAAAGGGGAGACTCTCACGTCAGCAGCGGCCGCTTGCTCTGTAGCCAGAAGAACCGCTGGCCGGCTCTCTCTCCAGTGTGACGGCGGGGGCCTTTATGCACTCATTGCTTTATTTGCTTTGGGGCAAGCCATTTGCCAAAAATAAATAAATAAATAAATAAAATATTCAGTCCATGTCTGGCGCCCCCTGTGGCCAGTGAGGGTATGGCATGCTTGTGTGTTGCTAGCCGTAAGCATGCATAGACACAGCTGCAGCTTCTCACTTAGTCGGCATATACAGCACTTCTGGCACTGATTAGCAGTGTGAGTGGGGGCAAAAGAGCGGCCCGCAGTCAGAGGCTAAATGCGCTTAGCCGTGTTAGCCGTCCGCCGGCTGTGGAGGGGCAAATCGCCGCGTTCACGCCCGGACCGTAGATCGCACACGGCCTTGTCCTCTGAGCCACGGCAAGATGGCTCGCCCATTAGAAAAAAGAATAGGTTTGAGGGTTACCCGCAGCCCACCAGGGCGGCGCCGAGGGGCACCCGGATGATTGGGGAGAAGCGCTCGAGATGGACACGCTTCTCGGGGAGGTTAAGTGCTGATGGAAAATGGCCGCCCCCGCAGGCAGCCTGTAGCCCGTCCCTCTCTGATTCCCTGGTGTACAGTAACGCTGAATGTCCTCATTCATTTAGCCATCCATAAAGCAAATATTGTTGCACATGTAGCGGATAATGAATCTTGTGATGCCTTCTTGTGTGGTATGTTCCAGCTCATTACTCGTGCACAGACACCTGCCCCGACAACCGCTGTCTGGAAGCGTCATTACGTACGGCCTGGCCGCTGCTCCTCCCCGTCACTACAGAACATTGATCGGCAGGAATGCCCCCGTCCTCGGGTCGAAGCTGCCCCCCCCCCGTTGGTGTGTTTATTTTCTGAAGAGCTGCCTGGAGAATTACGGCGGGACAGCATGCTCTCGGGGCACGTCCCGCGTCGGGGTTGGGTAACCGCCAGCAATGTGGCTCTCCTGCAGCCCCCGGACCCTCCAAATAAACCGTCCATGTAAATAGATGCACGTTTTCCCACAATGCATTTCATCTATGAGAAAAAAAAACAGTGGGTGCTCAGCATTTAATCTGATTAATGGTATCGGAGGTGGCGGTTTTGGAAGGCGAATGAAAAATGGCTGTTCTACGGTAAAAGCCCACTGAGAGGCAGGTTTACTGGTCTTTCAGAGGTCTGTTCCTTTTCAGAGCGTGGGGCTTCCCTTGTCAGAGGGGGCCGGTAAGCGGATCTCCATTGGCTGGGCAGGGTGGGGCAGCAGGATGTGTCCATCGGCATGGCGCTGGTCTGACTGGCCTTTAGCTTAGCATCGACGCTTAAAGCAGAGATCCGACTGCTGCCCCTCAGCCGGCAGCGCGTGGGATATCCCATAAACGTCCACTCTGCTTACCCATGACGGGAGGTTGGCACCTTCTGTGAGCCTCTCGCTCTGTCCACTTCACCAGGCCCGGGAGCTACCATCTGGCGGGGGGGGGGGCAGCGGTATACAGGAGCTGTGGGGGCCCTCAGGCGATGGTGTTACTCCCCTCTGCTTAGCCCCTGTCGGCCTGTTACTGCTTTATTTGCCCTCGCAGGAGCAGAGGGGGGCACACGAGGGCTTTTACAGGCCTGGTGAGAGTATCCTGTGTGCGTCTATGTGTGTGTGTGTGTGTGCGCGCGCCGCTGGAGAGATGAGCTGTGATCCACGGGCTGTTGACAGAACACTTCTGCTCATGAGGAAGCGGAGTCCCCCCACAGCCCGGCCCGTGTCAGGCCACCCGAGTCGGGCCACCGCCGCACAAAGGCCGCTCTGTCTCCCCAACGCCGCGCCGGGCCGCTGATGTCATCAGGGCGCGCTGGCTGACGGCGCGAGAGAAGACGGAGCGCGACAGCGTGAGGTCAGCGATTTGACAAAGGCTTTGCCTTGTCTCAATGAACTGACTTTACTGTTTATAAATGGAGTATTATTAAGAAATATTGCAAAATAAGGCATATAGGACTTAAAATCTACAAGAGTAGACAGGTGTTATTGGCAGAATGTTTTATGAACATAGTGTTCTGGCTGCTGTAATTATATTTTGGGCCTTCATAATGAGGGCTTTTAGAATTCAGGGATCGTGCGTAAGATCAGCTGAAGGTATCCATTCTGTGCCTGCCTGTCCTCCAAGAATGAATAAAATAAAATGAGTTGGTCACTAAACTGAGAAACCAAGTCAGTTTGTAAGTGTGAATCAGTATCTTTGTTTGCCACTTACTTTCTAAATTTTAAAGCACCATTTCATGTTAACCGTGGGTTTTTTAGCCAGATGTAAAATGCATTATGAGGATTTAATAATTACATTGTGTACTGGCTACAAGGTAGAGATTTTAAAACTTGTTGAATTATTGCATGCAGATGGTGCTCAAGATGGTCAAGGTGCTGTTTGTACTGAGGCTTATTAATTGTATGGCCATTAAATTGAAAGGTGCCATATTTGGCTTAGCTGGGTCTCAAACTCAGCCCCTACTGTCACTGCTGTGTTTGTGCTTGAACTCCAGCCTTTTTCATCAGTCTTTTCCCGTAACTCTCCCACGGGGCAGAGACCCAGCTCTCTCTGAGCTCTCGCCAGAGCTCTGGGGTTTCAGTCTGAGGGCAGGGGATGGCGAAGGCCTATGAAAGGGGAACTGGGTTCGCCGCCTTCCCAGGAGCACACCCCCTACCCCAGCTGAGCCCAGCAGTGAGGTCACACAGCAGGCAGACAAGCCGCCCAAAAGGGTCTCATGGGCTTCATTTTAAAAGAAAGAGAGAAGAAATAACAGCAGCCCCCTCCCTATTCCATCAGCCCCCACCCTATTCCATCAGCCCCCTTGCCAACTGCAGCTCAGCTTAAACAAGGCTGGCGGCAATTAACTGTGTTATGTCAAACGTGTTCCCTGGCAGTTACTCGCTCGGTTAAATATTACACTCGAGCTGAAGAACAGCGTTTACAGTACGTCTCAAAAAGGCGAAACGGTCGGGACCACACAGCAATCGCAGGCCGGCCCGGCCCGGACCGGACCGCACCGCACCGGGAACCCAAATGGACCCGTGGGTGTGTAGGAAAATCAGACGTGTATTAAGCAGTCTGTAGTAAACTGGACGTGAGCCGCCTTACCATTAGATTAACTACCTGAAATTATGCAAGTCTGCTTCAAAACTGGAACACTAAAACTGCATATTAAACCGTCTGCAAATTAAACCGTCATTGATTCTAAGTTATTGCACATATTTCCCGAAATACATTAAGATGCGCTTTAAGCAAGTTTAAAAATATTAAAAACCCATAAGGTCATCAAGTATGACGGAAAAAAACTGCATTTGTTTTGCCGACGCAAATATATTACAAAATATGATTACGGGTGGAAGCTTTAACGGTCCAGTTTGAGTTTATTACGCATGATGTCAGCGTTTCGGTTAATCAGATACACGCACAGATGCGGGTTCGCGGTGTAAACGCACGCGGCACTGGTACGGAGGGCTGCTCATTCCTGCGTTTACACGCGTGTTTCTGGGTCTGACGTGTCGTGATGCATAGTGGCCGATCACAGGGGAAAAAAAGATTTTTCTGGATCTTCGTTTCCTTTCCCCCATTTTCATTCCAACCCCGAGGTGAAGTATAGCTGCGCAGGCTCCAATTTTGGGGCGGCACGAATAATCCGTCATGCCGTCCGTGCAGGCATGTGCAGCCCTAAACAGTGTATTTAGTGTTTGCGCCCCCATCCTGGGCGTGTGCAACGTGCTGCACAGGTTTGTCAGCGCTGAGGGAAACCAGGTCGACGCAGATCACTTTTACCCGATAACTGGGAAACTGCTGGAGCTAGATTAATGAAAAAAGCGACGATTACATAAACTGAAGAAAAGGAGCGAAACCTATAATCTATGGAGGGATTAGTGTGTTATAGCGAGGAGTTCCGGTGCAGCGGGGTCTTTTAGATATGCTGTCCTGGGAGTTTCTGCCCTGACTGGGATTTAAGACTTTTAGTGTGTGGGCAGTTAATTTTGGGATGGATGTGCATGAGAATCTTGCTTTGTGATTGTAAATTCCAGGAGGGGACAAGCCATTGTGCTTTAAAAATTGGGTTTCTAATTAAATTACTGAATTACTGACGTACACTTCTGGTGTGTAGTTTAAAAGAGTATTTGAAAGCCTGTGATAGGAAGGTAGAGTAGTTATTCAAGGTTAACGTGCTATTTTCACAGACGTATACAAATGTATGAAAGTTATGATGGTGAATGATCAGATCACTGGCGCATAAACCCTGCATCCTCTCTGAGGTAATTCTACTCCGCTCTGCAGCCAGCCGCCATCGTCATTGTCTCACCGCCTTTTGTCCACGTTTTTGCGGGGCCCAAAGTTGGATTTTTAAAACATAAAATGAAGTAGCATTGAATGCTTTAGTGCCTCCTGTATGGCTGTGAATGGCTTCATCTCGCCCCATTGTTAGTGACATGGATGTTGTTTCGTCATGTGGGCTGCTATGGACGGTGGTGTTGGGTTTCTGCCCGCCAACTCATGTCATCGTGTGTATAATGGCGATACGTTCACTTCCCTCTGCTGTCCTAAGTGTGTATTTACCTCAGTGTTTCACTGCTGGGGGGTTAGGTATCGTTGTGCAGGTGTACATTACACATCTGCCGCTCTCAGAGCCAGCTCCCACAAAGCGGCCTTTTGAGTGGACCGGACCAGAGAGTGGATCATAATCTGCAGGAGGCCTCATCAGAGTGTGTTCTCTTTTAATATGAGCCAAGTTTTAATCAGGCCTCCACCCTGGAGGATGGAATGGTCAAACGGCTGTCTTTTTTCCAATGGAGATATGTGTCTCTGGATGATTGTGTGTGTGTGTGTGTGTGAGTGTGTCTGTATGTGTGTGTGTCTGTATGTGTGTGTGTCTGTATGCGTGTGTGTGTGTGTGTCTGTATGCGTGTGTGTGTGTGTGTCTGTATGTGTGTGTGTGTGTGCTCTCTCAGCCTGCCTCCACAGTACCTGTTAGGTGTGTGTGTGAGTGTGTTTGCATGCTCTCCTGCCCGTGTGTGTGTGTTTGCATGCTCTCCTGCCTGTGTGTGAGTGTGTGTTTGTGTGTGTGTGTGTTTGCATGCTCTCCTGCCTGTGTGTGAGTGTGTGTGTGTGTGTGTGTGTGTGTGTTTGCATGCTCTCCTGCCCGTGTGTGTGTGTGCGTGTGTGTGTGTGTTTGCATGCTCTCCTGCCCGCCTGTGTCTGTCCCCCCGCACAGCGCTTCCAGGGAGAGCCCCCTAATGCTTTGGTTGAGGCTTCTAATGGCAGAAGGTTTACGTTACCGCTCCCCCCTGCCACGCCGGCAGCCCCCCGCCCCGTTTGGCTATCGGCCCTGGCGGGTGATGAATGCCTTGTGCCAAGTGTGCAGGATCTAAAGGATTAGCCGTGTTTACGTCTGGTAGCACATGGAGTAACTCTGCTCTTAATTGCGGGGATAAATAGGAACCCCCCCCCCCTCCCCACCCTGGCTGAAGTGCCAGGTTTACCCCCGTAGTGTGAGAAGCAGACATGCTGGAGGTGTGGATCAGGGTGCATTGTGGGTACATATTTCTACAGGCACTGAGGCCATCAGCTATATGGATCCTATGTAAATAGGACTGGTATATTTTCCCAGTGCTTTAATACCTTTTTGGGGGTGCTCTGATTTTAGATTGTGAGTCCACGACTCCACGAGTCTCCCATCTAGCGTGGGTGAGGGGTGGGGGCGCTCCCTACCTCCGTCCCTCCCCAGCCTGAATTGCAGCCCCCTCATGTGCTCGGTGTGTCCGCTTCGGGCGCTACTACAAACCCGGTGACCCCATGCTGACCTCTTCTGGTGACCCCAGGATGACCTCCCCGGGTGACTTCACCTCTGGGAAGGAGAGAAACAGGCGTGTGCACTGACCGTCGGGGCTCTAGGGCAGATTGGAAGGGCCCGCGGAAGTCGCCTGGAAGACAGACTTTTTGGGGTTTGGGGGCTGCCAGGGTTCCTGGGCCGTTCCTGGGGGAGCCAGATGTGGGCGGAGCAGCGTGGGGGGGCCGCCGCTGCTCACCTGGTCTCATCTGCACATCCCTGCAGCCGACCTGGAGCACATGCGGACCGTCAAGGTGGACCGACACCAGCGCTTCTGTCAGGAGAACGGGACCCTCAGCCTCTTCGTCTCTGCCAAGACCGGCGACTCGGTGGGTAGGCGTCAGCGCGTGGGCCGGGGGGGGGGGGCGCTCCTGTATGGAAAGTGAGCAGACAGCTTATCCTGCCGCTCTGTAATTCTGCCCTCCCTCTTGTCCCCAAGGTGTCCCTGTGCTTCCAGCGAGTGGCGGCGGACATCCTGGGTGTGAAGCTCACCAAGGCCGAGATGGAGCAGTCTCAGGTGAGACTTCAGGGCCCCCCCAATAAGGAGGGAGGGTGACGGGCTGTGAAAAGCAGCAGGTTAATGGTGCAAGAATGTGCAAGTGTAGCCTTTGGGCTTCCAGCGCCCCCCCTCACCCCACTATTACCGGGCTGGGGGGTGGCTGGTTTGAAACGATAAGATTAGAGCTTGTTCCTGAAGAGCTATTAATCCTGCCTGTGATATGACTTGGTGGAGACAAGCTGACCGGGGAGATTCTGAGGGGGGTGAATCGGGGATGACCCTTTCCTGGAGGCGTGGGGGCAGCCCAGGTGACGGATAATCCTCACGCCGACACGGCACCCAGCCCCCCTCTTATCAGCACACCCCCCCCCCCCAATAAAGACCTCCATCATCACTGGCTACCCATCAGCTTCCTCGCCCTCCCGCGCTTGGGCGAAGTGGTCAGATCCAAGCCAAACAAACAGCAAGCGGCCGAGGGCTCTGATTTACGGCGCGGCGGAATGTGAGGTGTGACACGGGCGCGGTGGCGCCGTGATGGAGACCATGTGAGGCGTGATGGATCTCCGGCGGAGTGTGTCCGCTAATGTAAATATCAGGCTAGGCTAATGACGCTACATTAGCCGGCAGGGGGGACCCGTAGTGGATCCTGCTCTAGCTTTCCGGTGGTGGGGGCCGGGACCATCCCCGCCGGAGCCTCTTCACTTGGCCGGCCTCCTGGCGCCGAACGTCTTTTTGGTGAGCTCTGCGGGGGGGGGGGGGCTCAGAGTCATTTTGCGAAAGGAGGTTAAATACTACCCCCCCCCCCCCGAAGCGGCGTACCCATAGCAGATGCTGACAGGGGTTAATTAGCTGCCATGCCAGAGCAGGGGAATCTTGTCTCCCCATGGCAAAGGGAGGGGGGCAGGTGACCTTTGTTAACACTCCTGACTCAGAGGGCCCTACATGTGCCCCCCAGATAAGACGGTCCTGAGGTCTCCCTCCATCTTGGTCTGCCGTCGGCCTGATAAGATAGTGGGGGAGCTGAACAGTCAAGACTCACACATGACGTACGGGGGATGCGGGGTGGGGCTCTTGTTTATCCCCGGGGGGTGGGCTAGCCAACGAAGCTATGCGGGCAACTCCACCATTTTGGGCCGGTCCTGGTCCTGGGTCTCAGCCAGACCTGGCTTCTCCTCTTAGCCAGACCTGGCTTTCTCCTCCATCTTGCCCTTTAAGGACAAGCACCATGATGTCTTCTCCAGACGGCCTCTCTGGGATGATGCTGTCAGTTGGGTCTCTGCTGCCTTCAGTTCATTTGCACTCTTCTCTTGGGCTCATTTCATGCTTAATTTCTCTCGTTCTTGTCTCTCATCTCCTGTCTGCCCTCCCCCCATTTCTGCCTTTCATCCTCTCACTTTCCCTTTCTCTCTGTGGGTGTCCCATATCCATCCTGCCTGTTCTCCTTCTCTCTTTCCCTCCTGTCTTCCTCTCTCCACGTCTCTCCTTTTCTTCCCGCCCGTTCCGTCTCTTCCGCCGGACTTGACGCCACGCGGCTCCGTTGTCAGAAAGTCCTTCGGGCGGAGCTGGTGGACTACCCCCACGAGGAAGACCCCAGTAGACAGGAGGCCAATCAGAGTAAAGTGTGCTGTGTTCAGTAGTCAAAGCAGGTGGGAAGGGACTTCGAGTCAAACCAGCAAATGTGTTTAGAAGTAGCCTTAGATCTGTTTTGGTGGTCAGTTTCTCTCAGACGCTTCTCGTCACCCCCGGTCAGCGTCTGAAAGACCGTGAACGCCGCCTGATTCGTTTCACAGTGAATGTAAAAAGCTTACTTGGGCCTCCATGTTGCTTTTTAAGAAAACTGCCACGTTTCACGTCGACATATGAGCTCTGTTCGACCTTTTTAGTTATAAAGTTAAAGTTAGTTCCTAGTCCTTAATTATGCTATTTGTGGACCATATTATTTATAGTTGTACAAGACGTTTACTCTACATATGCATGTCATATAGATCATCATTAATCATCATGAAAATCATTATCATCAATCATCTTCATTTTGCTTTTTTTATTTTATTAATGTTCATTCTTTGTCAGTTGTGTATTTAGTGTGGGCTGCTGGGAATGAATGGGGCAGTAATTTAAATCCCTGGATGGTCATATGTCACTGAGTGGATCTTTCTCCTGAACAAGCGGGGCAAACTTGCCTCTTCAAAGTCACATGACAGTTTTGCGGTGGGGGCCTTACTGCCCCGGGTGTGTAATGCAGCGTCTCCTCTGTCTGTGTGTGTCTGTGTGTGTGGGTCTCTCTGTCTGTGTGTGTCTGTGTGTCTGTCTCTCTCCCTCTCTCTTTCTCTCTGTCTGTGTGTGTCTGTGTGTCTGTCTCTCTCCCTCTCTCTTTCTCTCTGTCTGTGTGTGTCTCTGTCTTTCTGTGTCTTTCCCTGTGTGGGTGTGTCTCGTCGCTGTCTCTGGGTGTGTCTGTCTGTCTGTGTCTCGCTCTGTCTATATGTGTGTGTGTGTGTCTCTCTGTCTGTGTGTGTGTGTGTCTCTCTGTCTGTGTGTGTGTGTGTCTCTCTGTCTGTGTGTGTGTCTGTCTCTTTATGTCACTCTGTGTCTGTGTCTCATTCTATCTGTCTGTCTGTGTCTCGCTCTGTCTATATGTGTGTGTGTGTGTCTCTCTGTCTGTATGTGTGTCTGTCTGTCTGTGTGTGTGTGTCTGTCTCTGTGTGTGTGTGTCTGTGTGTGTGTGTCTGTCTGTGTGTGTGTGTCTCTCTCTCTCTATGTCACTCTGTGTCTGTGTCTCATTCTCTGTCTGTCTGTCTGTGTCTCTCTCTATGTGTCACTCTTTCTGTTTGTCTGTGTCTCTGTCTGTCCGTGTGTCTCTCTCTCTGTCACCCTCTGTCTATGTCTCTCTGTCTGTCTGTATCTTTCCCTGTGTGGGTGTGTCTGTCTATCTGTGTCTCTATCTCTCTCTGTCTGTCTCTCTGTCTGTGTGTGTCTGTCTCTCTGTATGTGTGTGTCTGTCTCTCTCTACCCCTCTGTCTGTGTGTGTGTCTGTCTGTATCTCTCTCTGTGTGTGTGTTTGTGTCTGTCTGTCTGTGTCTCTCTCTTTGTGTCCGCAGCACGTGGTGAAGGCCGACATTGTGAACTACAGTCAGGAGCCCGTCACTCGGACAGTGAACCCCCCACGCAGCTCCATGTGTGCGGTGCAGTGACCCCCCCCAGCCAAACCAGGCCTCAGAAAAGTGACTACAGAAGAAGCCCCCCCAGCCCCAACTCTGCAGGAGGACAAAGGGGGGGGACAACAGGAAGGAGAGCCGTCTACAATGTCCTGCTCTCTGCGGTGTCTACACACACACACACACACACACACACGTTTACACAGTCCTGCCTGCCTCTGTCTCTAGTGTCCACACATACATACACACACAGTGTGATGCGCAAATGTGTGACTGTCCACAGCAGCCTGCTGCTTAGAGCCTGACCTGCTCTTTCTCTGGCTGGTGATTTCAGCTGTTTGACACCAATACTCTGTATATATGTATGAATTTCTTTCTCTTCTGATATATGAATCATGTAAACGTGGATACACTCTGTCCTTATGGTGTTACCCAGGCAACCATGCCTAATATTTTGGGCAACCTGTTTGTTTACATAGGTACTGTGCACGTTTTAAGTGTGGTCATTATCTCAGAGACCAGTCATCACCTGTCTTTTCAATAAAATGAAATCAAGTGTTTTTTGTTGCTGAAAGACACAATCGATTTTACATCACTGTGGTAAATATTTCACTTGTAAGAGACCAAGCGTTGCTTTGGGGAAACCGGTTACTTTGATGCTATCTGGCTTAAATGTCTGGTATTTAAACTTAATACCAAAAAAGTTTTTTTTCCTTTCAATTTTAGTCATGAGTTTATCCATTGTGTAGGACCACCATGAAGAAGAATTAAAACAAACTTAAGAAATGTATAATGTTTTATATACAGGCTTATTTACGGGTAGTCCTGTGTGCTGTAGACCTAGGTGTCCCCCGGGAGGCGTTTTACAGTATTATTTCACGTGCGAGCCTTGAGAGCCGCAGACGGACTGCGCAGCTGTGACGTGCCCCCCGGTGCTGCCAGGGAGAAATGCGTTTGGCACAGCCGGACCCTTATATGGACTTCTGACGTCATGATAGAGGAAGGGTGTTGTGTAGCAAGGACAGAGAGGGAGAGGGCGCGGATAGAGTGCATATCAACTTTAGTAAGTAGCTCATTTTTAAATCTGCCGAATCCTGTGGTTTTCTGGGGAAAATGTAATAAATACATAACCGTTGATGACGTATAATTGATATATAGTTATTGAATGTATTTTGGGACAATCTGATATTATTTTCAAGGAGTAAATTTTGATCCATTGTGTGTTTTAGGCATAAAATATATATTTCTAAATGATGTTATGCCATTTAAAAGTGCTTTAGTCGTCTTCCCCATCTCATTTTCATCTGTTTAACTTGGATAAACGGATTTGTGTAATCGGACGAATCCCACCCCTGTATGACGAAACACTGAAATGTACGTTAAAATGTTACTGCGTTTAATTGTAATGAGATTAAAATGTTTCATTCAGCACGTCACTCGTGTGGATGTTTTAACGTAGGGCTTCCCAGCCTTATGATGGCTGCAGACTGGTTTATGTTGTACAGAATATTCACAGACCTGGTCCCGTATTCACAAAAGATCTTAGGGCTAAAATTAGCTCCTAACTTAACGATTTAGGATGAAATCTTAATAATAATGGGCGTGTGAGTCCTAAATGTAGGACTCCTCATTTTTTTTTGACTAAGAGCAATTCACGGACCCCCTTAGCCCTAAACGTAGTATCTACGGCTGGCAGAAGTAAAAAAAATAGTGGAAAGGACTCCAAAGTCACTAAGACCGATTCAAAAACCGTCGCAAAACGGCTGCTCTCAATTCATGTCGCAATGTCTTGGAATCATATAACGAACGCTGAATTACTTAAATAATACCACCTTAATCAGGAGGGAATAATGATTGTTGTGGAGCTTGCGAAGGATGCAATAACATCTTTAACAAACCGAAACAACCCAATCATATATACAGCGGTACCTCGGTTCTCGAACTTAATCCCTTCCGGAGTTCCGATCGAATCCTAAAAAGTTCGAGTTCTGATCGAATTTTTCCCATAAGAAATAATGGAAAACCAGTTAATTGGTTCCC
>JAODLC010000015.1:20099593-20113831 GCA_026781145.1 Hippopotamyrus pictus | reverse complement strand
CAGGTCAAACTGGTTTGTTCGACTTTCAAGAAATTCGAGTTCTAGTGAGTTCGAGAACCGAGGTACCACTGTACAGTGGAGACCGCTTTATTTCATTATAACCCATTTTTTTCTTTATGTCTCCGGTACGTAATATCCATCTAATTGACATTTATTACACCAATATAAAGTAATAAAACGGACAGCGTCGCTATATACTGAATTTTATTGACTCAATCGTTCAAAATACAGTACAGCTGTTCCAAAAGCTCTTCAAATGACTTAACTGTGTATGATTAAAATAGGCCTACATTATAATACAGTACAGTAGTTTCGTTGCTGCATCTCGTTGGCTCTGGTTTTGCCAGTTTATCATAACCTTTGATGAGTCCAGATTTGTCATTTAACAGATGTTATACATGTTATACATGTTTCATGAAATATCAAGAATTGTGCAACAAATTTTGATAAAAACTTGCTTTGGTTTATGATGGAGATCTTGCACATCTCATTCCTGTGTTTTTTAGGCAATAAGGATGACATTTCGGTGTGAAGCTGATTTTCCACACTGTCAGAAGCAGCCCTCTGTTTGTCTCTCCGTGCCTTGTCTCATTTTTCCCAGGGTGGTGCTGTGACCTCTCCCAACTGGAGCGTGTATTCACCCCCAGCTGCTCACCACGAGAATGACCCAGACACACCAAGCGGAAAGAGCTCAACTGCCCCAGGCACAGAGACATGGAGGATAAGGGATTCAAACCCAGCACATGCAGTGAAGGGAGACAGTCCGTCTGCCCTGGGTACAGAGAAACAGAGGATAAGAGATATAAACCCATCACACTCAGTGAAGGGAGACAGTCCATCTGCCCTGGGTACAGAGAAACAGGCTAAGGGATACAAACCCATCACACTCAGTGAGGGGAAACAACTGTATGTCTGGAGTAGCAGCAAATACAGAGAATAAAATATAAGGTGGTCAACACATTATCCTTTCCTGTTCTGCTGCTTATTATGCTATTTTAAATTCAGTGCTTCCCAGAGCTGGGGTCATGCTTCAACTGGAAGGCCACGCCTCAGTGCCACCATCCGTAGGTATAAAGTGAAGGATCTCCATCTGTCTATAATCAGCCATTTGTTCTTCATGTCTGTCTTTGTCTTTCTCTCAGTCTGACGCTCCTTGGGGACATGGCTGAGGACATTTGGGGCAGTGTGGAGGGAGGCTGTGTGTCTCATTAGGAGCGACGTGTGGTCCTGACCCATCTCAGCGTGCGCCGCTGCCAGACGGACTATGGCCGTCCAGTGCACTGCTGGGGAGTTAACTGTCAGACCCTCTCCCAGATAGAAATGCACACCTACAGCAGGAAAATATCTAAATACACAGACAATGTGCACTGAGAGACACTCGAAGCTCTGTTCAAACGTATAAAGAAGTATGAGTAACATAACTACAAAGCCCTCTCCATGATGGGCTGGTGCCCCATCCTGACTTACTCCCTGCCTAGTTTCCATAGCTTCCCTGATAGGCTTTAAGCCCCTGTAATCCTGCATGGGTCAAGCGGGTGTAGAAAATGGATGGATGGATGGACACGGTCCTCCTTGTAGAGGTTACGCTGACAGGATAGAATACATTTTCTGTAATCTGCAGTCTTGGAGCTGCCCCAAAGACGTGCTTGGGGTAAATGGCTTCTGACTACAACATGGACTAGTACAGTATGTAGGTCAGCAGGTGTAGTAATGATTAAAGAACAGTTTGTCAGGTACTTAAACCTAAACCAAACTGCTTCAGTAAATATTAATAGTTCCTTCAGCAATAATCCTATGTTCTGGGTGTGGCTATTTAAAGCCAGATAAGAATCGTCCCATAGGAGGTGTATGTGTGAGAGGTGCTGACATTAACACCGTGAAGATTCATGTGTTTGAAATTTAAGCTTAAGCACCGTAATTCCATCTCCGCTGCTGCGTTGGAGCACAAATTACATGGGGCAAAAAATGAAAACCTGATAAAGAATTTTGCCATTGTGCTTTAATCTGCACGTAGAGAGGCTGGGAAATACAGGCGATACAAATTCTTTGGTCTGTGGTTGTAAGTTCCTGTTAATGAATTGCTTAATGCAGGGGTGCCCAACTCCATTCCTGGGGGGCCGCAGCCCTGTGTAACTAAGTTCTTTTCCTTTTCCACCATAAATGATTCAGCTCAAGAGCTGTGTGGTAATTAGCACAAGGAGTTGAATCAGGTGTGTTAAATGAGGGGAAACCCAAAAATGTGCAGGGCTCTGGCTCTCCAGGACTGGAGTTGGGCACCCCTGGCTTAATGAATAAACGGGGGGGGGCGACTTCAGTTTTGAGTGACAGTGATGCTGTTAGTTTTTTGTGTTTTTCTTGAAGGAACCAGAATAAAGAGGGTTGAGGTAAAAGAGGAGAGAGTTTTTCGGGGTGGGGGCTGTTTTTTTGGATCGGTGTGCTGCTGTATAATTGCCCAGCGGCAGGGGGGTTTAACGGCGATGTTCCGCAGCCACCTTGCCACTCGATGAAGGCACAGGGGCCCGTGGGGCAATTTACGATGTGGCAGAATTCCCTCTATGAGGATGCACCCCCTCCCGGTGGGTGCGAGCGAGCCGTCGAGTGGCACACACTGACAGGCCGAAACGCTTCTGGCTTTGGCCATTATTTGGACAGGTGTTTGAGTAAAGAAAACAAGCCCGGCTCCATTCCAGGGCAAACAGCTCGCACCCTCACAAGCACCGGCCCCCCCAGCCAACCGCAGGGGCAAGATGGATCTCTGGCGGAAAGCAGAGCCGTGAAAAGCTCACTGAGGAGGAGGTGGGGCTGCCTGACCCACCAATGTTTTTAATTAAACCAGCGCCGGACTATTTGAGACGTTATTAAACACTTCATTTAACGTGTCAGTCATTTATTCAAATCAAAAGTTGTGTTTTGGACTCTGCTCAACGGAGGCTTATAGTGAAGCTTTTTGGGGCGAGAAAGACATAGTTAAAAATGTTCTCTTGGGTTTTCAGTCATTAAAAGCTGAGTAAACAAACAGGTATAATATCACCCGAGCCTTTTGCTGCACCCTATGCCACAGAAACCTAGAAAACTGGGCTTTTCTGTTCAGCTCCCTCATATAAAATGTGTTAAAAGGTAGAGTTTATGAGGAACAAGCGTCAGGCTTTAGGACCCTGAGGTCAACCAGTGAGAGGCACATATTGGGAGGTGTGGCTTCTGCTCGGAGTGACACCAAGTCTGTTTCTATGCCAGAGTTCGGAGGTGACCAGGCTTTATTGGCCTGTAAACGGAATAGTAGAGGTGTACCGTGTCCCGCTGTGGCCTGTTAAAAGCCTTCACACTTGGGCGGTGGCAGGACCTGGAGTATCCCAGGGTCACCAGCCATCATTTTACACTGTAGCAAATTTACCGCTGTAATGTTACCGTGGCCGAACTGCAATTTCACAGCAGTGGTGATGCTGAGGGCTGCAGGATCAAATCCTGCCCTGGATCACAGTAGCTGCCTGCTTCATGTGGACTGGTGAATCTTCATATACGGTGACTTCCGGACTCATACATTCATACGAAGGACTACAGCAACCGTACCAGATATACAGATGGGTAAACTGGCTGATCTGTACGATAACTAATGGGTTATGCAGGCTTGGTTGGTTGGTTAGTGACAGTTGTATATCCTCACAGCGCAGCAACGACAACAAGCATAAACGTAACTTCAAATGATCCACTGTAACTCCATATGGTCCATGTCTCAGCATAACGTGGTGTCCCTCAGTCAGGAAGCGATTACCACCCAACTGCTCCTTAGCGAGCGCAGCTGTGGGATGGCAAAGGTCAGCCAGACAGGAAATGAGTGGAAGACGGGCACCTGAGATGCTGCCCCCACCCTGCTGTTTCCGGATTGGTCACCCGGGGTGGAATAGGGATTATTGAGAGCCAAGCGCTCCAACAAGCTACCTGAGCTCATTTTTGTGGGCTCTAGTGCCAAGGGGGGTGTTGGGGGGAGGGACTTTATTGCAAGTGCCCTCCCCTCCTCTAATTTCTGACAGGCACACCCCCGACCCTATCCTCCAGTTAAACGGGGCGGCAGG
The DNA here is from genome assembly GCA_026781145.1 of Hippopotamyrus pictus. Lineage (NCBI taxonomy): Eukaryota > Metazoa > Chordata > Actinopteri > Osteoglossiformes > Mormyridae > Hippopotamyrus > Hippopotamyrus pictus. Next base: position 20,109,761 of record JAODLC010000015.1, on the reverse strand, counting down.
GAGGACTGAGGGTCTCGGTCTGTGGGAAAAACAGCTAAAGGCCAGAAGCAGTCCAGAAATGAATTGCCAGGGTGCTGCTGGCTTCCTGTGGGTCTTGGACCAGCGGTGGGTCTAGCTGCAGCTCAAAGGGGGCTCTAAAGAGGGTACCAGTGTGTGTCTGCTCATGTGCGTGAGGGGCGAGCGACGACAGGCTTTTTTTTAAGCACCCAGAATCCTGGCTGTGTGTTCTGGCTGCGTTTAGTCCTGGCAACTCAGGTTTTATACTTGAGCATAATGACGGCTTGCATTTGGACCCCATTCTGTGTTTACGGGACCTGGATCTGCACATGGGCCAATGGCAGGAATCACTAGTGAGAAACTCACAGCTCAGCAGATATCAGCGGAACAGACACACTGAATTTGTCACCTTTTACTTTACTATGTCTGTGCGATACGTATGTGAGTGTGCACTCTGCTGGGTGGTGTTACACAGTGTGTGAGTGTGCGCTCTGCTGGGTGATGTTACACAGTGAGTCAGTGTGTGCTCTCCTGGGTGATGTTACACAGTGAGTCAGTGTGTGCTCTCCTGGGTGGTGTTACTTCTTATAGTCAATGTTATAATATTACAGGTGTAATATTGTAAATATGATAAATACACAATATTATCCATGCCAGAGGGCATCCATCTCCTGTCTTCTTCCTGACTCCATTAAGAATCACTTTGTAAACTCGTCTTGTATGATGATGACCCATGACCGCTGAGAAGGAGTAGAACTCGAGCTGTGGATACTCTCACACCAAGGAGATCTTGCTGTTGTGTTGGGCAATCTATGCCTGAATATCAGCCAGCAAGAAAGAAACGTACAATAAAGGATAAAAGTATCTCACACATTATGGGGGATTCAGTATCACCAAATTGTCGGACAAATAAAAATGCCGATTGGGGAAAGTATTTCAGTTCAGGCAACCACAAAACATGCACATTGTATTCTCAGGTCTCTCAGTACAGGAGCCCAAAGGACACACAACACACTCCCATCGTCACAGGACTCTCACCGGGTATCTGGAGCACATCCTCTTTTTGAACCCCTGTCTGGGCATCCACGCAGGTGGTTTGCCTGAGTTTAGTGCTGCAACCCATATGACCCAGTGTTGCAAGTTGCAGTGAAGTACAAAGTGAAGGAAAAGGCACTAATTTTCAATATATGGCAGCTACTCTGTCATCTCACAATGTTTGCAAAGCTTGTGCACACGGTTACTTTCTAAGCCAATTGATAAGTACATGCCTGCGTGACACGCTGCTCATGAGTGATGTCGACTTCCTGAAACCACTGACACTTTGCCACTTTGTTTTCGTGTGAACAGTGAATCGCATCGTTTGCTAGAAGTTTAACAAACTTTAGCTTAGGATTTTGTACTTTTTCTAGAAAAACACTTATATTGTGTCAATTGTGTGTACATTGTAAAACTAAGTTAATTGTAAGGTTACCATATGGCCGGGTTTCCCTGGATACAAGTTTTCATTTTCCAGAGTGATTAGATAAAACTAGTTCAAATTCTTGAGCGAAGCCCTACCTTATTGGTCGGTGAGAGTGAAATTAATATCCTGATCCTTAATATTCTGATAATTACTTATACTCTTTGTCGAAGCAGTTCACTTCGGGAATGGTGTGTTCTAAACCCTCTTGCATCTGCGTCCAACTTGGAAAGTCCTGTGTGTAAACAGCTAAAAATCACAGATGAGTTCTAAAAAGGTCCATAATATGAGATTACCAGCATTATGCACTAGTTTACCTGGTGGTTTCAGTTTGAAAAGCAGGTAAACCTCTTTTTGGATATACATTCATACTCAGGTCCCAGTTTTGTCAGATACGCCGGAATTATGGCCCCAAATGGAAAACTACACTTGTCGCCCGCGGCTGTTGCCACCTAATACGCGAGACGACTTCCTCCGTGGCGTCAGCGCACCGTGTCAGCAGGAGCGCGCGGTGTCCGTTGTGAGTCTGCCCTGGGCAGCGAGCCTGAGACGCCGGCGAACAGGCCCATGGCGGGAACTGCCTGCCACGACAGCTGCACACCTCCGGAAAGGCCCAAGCCTCCGCGCGCGATAAAGGCGATTAAAACTGTCACTGGCAAGAAAGATTACACGTTAATTACTCAAAACCACTACCAAGGTGTCACCCGCTCATTATTCCCGTTCCATCTTCATGATTCCCGAATATTATAGCAACAAAACAGGATACCCACTGGGTAGCCCGGAGCTCTTCTCCCTGCCCTTCCTCGCTGAATGGAACACTTAGCCACTCAGCCTTTTCTCTGATACATTTTTTTTTACGGCATTCATAACATATCGAGTGTCGGATCATTTTTGTAGGTGCGTGTGTCTGTAGGTGCGTTGAGTCTCACAGGCCTATCCATCAGGAACCTAAGCTTTGACATGATCGTTTCATTCACCGTGATACCTGCTTCCAGTCATTATGGCATAAAGATTCTTATAATTACTTTAATAGCCATGTTTCCTTTTAAGGCAGCTCAAGTTTACAGTGACAGTGGGGATGTAACTGACATTTTAAAAACTATTAGATGGACTGGAAAACCTAAAGGAAAATTTACTTATATTACAGACCACCTAATGAGGTATCGCTTTTTTTGAGGATGTGTCTTTTGAGAATAATAATAGTAGATTTGAAATGTTGCATATGGCTTAGAGTGTTATCTCAGCCTCTATCCACCCTGCCCCCTTTACCACTTGCCACCGATGCTTGAGCGTGCAGCAACAGCGTGGAATCTGAGAATGACAGAAAGCAGGAGTCTGGACGCCCACCAGACACGGACACTGGACAGACCTTATGTGGCACAAAAGTGCTTTGCTGGGTTTTTCCACTTTGTCCTCAGAATTGTATGATCTTTACTTTCTGAGACAATGGTCTGGGCTCATATATGGATAAAAATAAGTGCAGACTAGTTCAAAATAACTATTTTGCATCCGAAATTTTCAGCGACGCTTCAGCAGCTCTGAACTGTCGAAGAAACTCCAGTGATCCTTACAGATACAGTGTTATACTGTTCGGGCTAAACATGGCAGTGGGCAGCGTTGACGTGCAGTGACACTAGGTCTGTTTTCCCACCCCGCACAAGGCAGGTAGTGTAAGAAGTAGGGAGCTGTACCGTGTCACGGAGCGAAACTCTCCCCGGCTTCAGACCACCAACAAACAGGCTAACCTCGTTTCGGCCCGCCACACCGGGCAGGAACCTGCGTGCCAACAGAAAGTCATGGTAACAAAGCGGGAGTCAGAAACCGGCGACCAGCGCTGAAGGACCTGTCAGCGAGAAGCGTGATTAGTTGAGGGCTCACGAGCACGTGTTAGAAATAACACCAAGCTCCTCAAGACTTGATTTAAGATTTGCTTTGTTGAAGAAGAGAGCCAGAGGGTGTTTATTTTCCAGTCATTAACATTTGTGGTATTTTTATGACCTGGATTTAACCTCTTGTCTTGTGTTTTCTCCCACACGTGCTAGACTGACCAGCTGTCTAATGCAAGCCGAACAGCAATAAAGTACACATTGATGGCATCAAGTGGACATCAGAGGAGCACCAGGGTGAAATTTTGGCGAGTATCTTGGATCGGCGTGAAGTGTAGCGTGCGTTTGAGGACTTAGCGGGGTAGTATCACCGAGGGTAACTGCAGCCTGGGGCATTATTGTGGGTTTTCACTGGTGGGTATCTGTGTAGGTCATTATCAAGGGGAATTATTGATGGAGTATCCATCCAGGTCATTACCCTGCCATCTCTGAGTGGGTATCTGTGTGTACACAGGTATAAAGTAACAAACTACAAATGCTCTCCTTACTGTAACTTTAGTAGATTTTTCAGTATTTGTACTTTTACTAAGTGGTTTAAAATTGATGTACTTTTACCTGTACTTGAGTACACGAGTGCTATAACGATAAGTTTACTCCACCATTCATCCCCTGAAGTGTGTCCGCTACTACCATATTGTAACCTACTGACATATTTAATTCTTGTTTGATTCTGACTAGACCCATGGTGATTGGACTATTCAGTTTCCATAGGCAATTATATCAAAGTGCACCTAAAGTCGGTACTTGTTTAAATAAGGGTAAATGCATGACAGGGGCACAAATACAATTGTATTATACTATTATTTCTGTATTAATTAACTACAAACTAAGTCTTAGTTTTAATTTTACAAAACACCTGTTTTTGAGTTCACTGGGTCTATATGATCATTTTAGCCAATGGAAATATTTTTCCTATAATGATAAGGTGGTCTGGGTTCCGCAGGGATATACTGATCTCATGTTAATTCATCATTAATGAATTGTGACGCATAATTTATCTCAGATAGTTACTAAATTTCTTTGATAAATCTTTGTGAACTACTGAAGGAACTACTCAGGTAATGAGTAACACAAGTGAAATACTGATTTCATCTTCGTTCAGCGCTAATGAATTGTAATGCATCTTTTATCTCAAGTAGGAACTGTATTTGTTTATGATTTGTTCATAATTTGTATTTCAGAAGTAACTGAGTTATTAGTAAGTATTTATGCCCTATCAAGTATAGTGTTACAGATAATGCCATTGGCTCAAGCTGTGAAGTTGATGTGATGTCATGAGAACCTGCTGCATGTTATTATATTACTTATTAACCCATACAGAAAAACATATTTTGAATGGAATCGTGATACACTACATGGACAAAGTATTGGGACACCTGGCCATCACACCCACAGGAACTTCTATGACATCCCATCCTAAATCCATAGGCATCAATATAGAGTTGCTCCCCCCTTTGCAGCGATCACAGCTGCCGCTCTTCTGGGAAGGCTGTCCACAAGGTTTTGGGGTGTGTCTGTGGGATTTTCTTCCCCTTACATCCGGAAGAGCATTTGTGAGGTCAGGCACTGATGTTGGACGTGACGGCCTAGCCCCAACTCTCCGTTTTAGTTGACTCAGACTCTGATTGTGAAGATCGTTGCACACATTTCTGATCGCATATTCTCAGCACGCGCTCCCAATGTTAGCCTGCAATTCTAAATCGTTAGGCATCAACATCTGCAACGTTAGCCTGCTGCTGTCCTACGTGAGGAAAATGAAGAGGTAATAAAATATAATAACACATTATTTATTTAGCTGCATACAGGACAGAAATGCCCGTGGCAACAACAAAAAGTGGTGTGCAATTTAATCCATCAAAAGACTGATATTATACTGCTGACATAGGTTTACATACATAAAATAGCTTAAAACTTTAACAAACAACATTATGTCATCAAATTCTGCCTTTGATTTAAACCATGTGGAAGCTGTTATACTGTCCATAGATGATAGAGGTATTTGCAAAGGATTTTGTTTCAACCAACCAGTTGACTATAAAGAGTCACAATCACATTGTACTCAACTGGTTGGTTGAAACAAAATCCTGGTTTGGATTTTTACTTTCTGGACCTGAAATGTCCGCCTCTGGAAAAGGAGGCAAAAGCAGCTGTCATTGAATAGGTTCCTTGTTAAAGTCATACAAAAAGAAAAAGATTCCAGTGAGCCAACTTATAGTAGTGATTTCGTTAGTTAAAGTGAAAGTCGTCCTACAAAATAATCCTTCTCTCCTCTCTCTCGTCTCCCTCCACCATCCATGATTCTTTTCAAAGATAAAGTGCAGGTTAATTTGTTTTATGTATTTTTACTTTATATTTTGTATTAATAATTTTTATTTGAATATTATTGGGTTGTGGAACGAATCATCTGAGTTTCCATTATTTCTAATGGGAAAATTCACTTTGATATACAAGTATTTTGGATTACGAGCGCGGTTCCGGAACGAATTATGCTCGCAAACCAAGGTACCACTGTAATTATAAATGACATTATAAGACAGACATGCACAAAGAAATACAGGTAACCACCTAATTGGTGGGGAAAGATTCTGCAAATTGACATACAAGTGACACATGCAATAAGTGAATAGGTGCACTTTCAGAGTCATTGTCAAAACTAGGACTCAGAGAATTTGTGTAAAAACATGAATTAGCTTTCAGGTTTCACACCTGAAATCCAGTACTAGTATAAATTGTAGAGGTTGGGGAGTGTTGGAGGATTAGATGGGTGGAACTAGTGACTGGGCTTTCTGGGGTTCTATCGTTATGACAGTCCGCTTTCCAGTTTAAGTCTTTTTATAGCTATTCATTTGCCTACCACTTCCCCAGTAGGGGGACATGGTGCAATGACTAGACAGGGACCTGATTTGGGTCTGTGTAATGACATGTGGGACATCAAGAAAACAGACCAAAAAACCGTATTAATATTGGTCCAAAATCTAATGTAGAAATAGAAAATGTTGTGCTTCCTGATCTAAAGGCTTGTTTGGGCCAGTTCATTACCCTGGGTGACCAGGCAAGGTGCTACAATCCAGACAGAATGGATTCTGATGTTCTTCAAGTCTCCTCATCTCTCTCAAGAAGGTGAAAGCAGCTTCCAGCTTTATTTGGGAGATTCAGTTCAAAACCAAAACAGCTTATTGTTATGTTTAAGTTTCATTTTCAAAGGAAGAAGAAAAGAGTGAGACCAACAGCAGCTGGTGGAGTAGTTTCTGGTTATCTGACCTCCTATCCAGCAATGTCTGAGAGGGCAGAGATGTTGGAACTTATAAAAAGTGCCATTAAATGTTTGTATATCTTTAAGCAGTCGGATAAGCAGATGGAGAGGCTTATTTTCAATGTAATAAGGCCCCTCAGAAAAGGACTTATTTTGTGAGTTCATTAAGGAAATGAACAGGTGTTTCCTTCCACAAATATCTCAATATACGACTAAGGAGCTGAAATAAGTATGTTCAAATTATTAGGTCATTAGGAGGGGAAACACTCAAATCAGTCAGCTAACAAAGAAATTGTGTGTGCGTGAGCATGCCATTAGTGTGTTTCATTTTCACAAGGCCTTCTGGTTTCGCAGATATTTCTGAAATACTGTTTTTCAGAGCTAATTGTGCTGTTAGTGATTAAAAGCTTATTAAAGACGACAAATGTTGAAAATAATAAATGCTTTCCTTCTTGGTGTGTCTTGCACCCCCGAGGCAATTAACCCTTCGTTAATGTTGTGTTCGTGAATGAAATGAGATGGCAGGTTTCTCCCCAAGGATATCGTTACAATGGGGTGAAGTTAAGGAGGGAAAATTAATGACCATAAGCCTGGCCTAGGTTTTCTTCATTTTGGTAAGAACGCCAGTGTCACCGGCGGTGGAAACTAGCTAGTTATTTTGGCTGCTCACGCTTGTTAACAGGGCTAACCTTCACAGTTCCCAGTAGGTGATGTCATTGGGCAATTTAGGGCTCATTTGTGTGCATGGGTAGAGTAGGCGAACATGAAGTCAGCCTTACAGAGCACAGCTCTCCGCTCCTGTTCCGACGAACACACACTTAAGGAATGGCATAAGACAGGAGAAGTACATGTTTGAGTTGTTGATTCCTTAGGTGGATCATGTCACCCAGTGGAGCTCTTTGATCATTTCCCTTAAATTCATTGATGCCGAATAATCTGCATTTGTGTTTTAATGTATTTGGGTTTTAATGGAAGAAGTGCTACACAGTTTTGATGTTGTGATCATCTACAGTATTTATTAGATATCATTAATTATTATAATGTTGCTCAGGATGAATGAAGTTTTATTCTATCTTAGGCCTTTTCAGACATGTTGATGTGACTTTAATTAAAATATTTTTTGTGCACAATACATGCTAGGTATTATTCTGACATTTACATATTGCCTTGCATTTATTAGATATTTTATTAGATATTTTAATACACCTTAAAGTAAGTAGAAAGTGTGACTTTAACTTTCTTTTACTTTAATCCAGTGTAACTGGAAGAATTGTAATTGAAGAATCATATACTCAGTATGTGAGGAAGAACAGATTTACACAGATTTATAGCGCTCTGTGTTTGGTGAGACGCAGCAAATCACACGGTTTATCACGTGGGAAACATGAGCATAGAGCAGCGATTCTCAACCCATGGATCGTGCTCCAAATTTGGGTCACAGGAAGTTGTGAAAAGGTCACGCGGCAGAGCTGAAAATGTAAGCATTTTAAAACCAGCAAGTTTCTAGGCTGATCCACGATCCTGGAATCTATATACATATATATATATAAATGTGTCTTCACGCAAAACTAGTGAAAACTCAGCTAGTCCAAGAAGCCAAACCGCAGATGCTGAATTTCAAATTTACTGGCACATCCAATCAGATTAGTGTGATAGGTTTTGATTAACGTAAATGGCATTAATTTTGACCTATATTTGATAGAGGGTCACGACTGAGCTGCCATGGTAAAAATTGGGTCACGGTGCAAAAAGGTTGAGAGCTACTGTGGTAGTAGCATCCGGCCCATAACTGTGCAGTGAAATGGCCAACTGTGTGGGAATAAAACGTCAGTAATTCACTGCACAAGCATGAATGACACTGCATGAGAAACCTAAGTTGAGCAGCTAAGAAAAGTGAAAAGGCAGAAATGATAGGGGGGGCTGGGATAAGGGCGAGCGGGGGGGGATTACCAGGCACCTCAATAATTCAAAAAGACGTCACCTGTCACAGTGCATAAAGCCACAGTGCCATTGTGACCGATGTGGCTCAACGTGATCTCATCGCACGGGGAAGTGTGAGTATAAGAAAGCCTCGCGCGACACTCAATCTAACAAACGGCCATCTGCCGTCATTATAAGAGGGAGCACTGGGCTACGGCGCACTTAAGAAGCCCTGTGAATCTTTCATGTTCCACAAGCAATTAAGCAGGCCCAATTATCTCCTCAATAATTGAGTCAATTTTGGAAACCCGATTACTTATTCATGGCCTTTTGCAGATTGTCTTACGCTGCCAAAGTTCTGGGACTCTTGGAGATGCTGCTGTTTTTTATTTATTTGATTTGATAATGTAACCCATTCTTTTGTTGGGCAATGTTGTCCTTTTCTTTCTTTTTTTTTTGTTGCCAGCTGCTTGTCTATTCATATTGGTGAGCGGTAACAAAGAGGACTCCATTATGAGTAATCTTCTTCCACAAAAGTCACCCGTCTCGGGTGTGACAGGGGAGAATGTCACCTGAAACATTATCATTGTAATACACGATGAAAAAACATACACTTTTTCCCCTTTGTGTGCCTGACAGGGTGTAGCGCTACTTACAGCATTTTTGGCTACGTTTTCCATATCGTGCCCTAATGCGCGGAAATTAAACCAAGCGGCGAGAGGAATTTAGTGACATGCAATATTCATTAAAATGGCTTTATGAACTTTGCAAACCACAGTATCTAATGATGATCTGAAACCTACAAAAGGGAAGGAACCACAAACAACTGAATAGGGGTGGTCCGGATTCAGCTGGCTCATGCCTGCTTTCCTGTTCTCCAGAGTGTGATGGTCTTAGGATACAGACCTCTTTTTGCTTGATAAGGACTACCACTTTGCTGGACTGAAAACCCGATCCAGCTTGAGGCTTCAGCAACTTGAGCAGGTGACCAGGCTGAGCCTGACCCGGGAAAATGGACCGTGTGATGTGTCTTTGTTGGACTGAAGACGTCGGAGCTTTTCACTGAAGGCATGTGAGGACATGCAGCAGTGTGAGAGGCCAGTGAGGTAGACATAGGCCCTGCTTCGAAGAGCCAGCTGTCCTGTCGTGTGACAGAGTGAGATTTGCAGCCCGTAATTGAATAAATGAATGCATAATAAACCACTGCAGATTGACTTCTTGTTGCCAAGGCTTGTTTCCAGTTCCTCTTCATAACCAATCTGGAACTGAAACCTACCACCTTCTGGGGTTTAATCCATATCACCCTTTTGACCAAAGCAACCTGCCATATTCAAGAACAGTTCCCTAAGCTGTCCACATCTCAAATAGCTGAGCTGGACTGCAGCCATATTACTGCACTCTATGTAAATGATAATTATATTAGAGTAGTGTAATGTATAAAGGCCTTCACTGTGATATTACATATATAATAGTTTTTTGTCCATTTACTTTTCATTTATTGTATGATGTTGTTCCTTTAACTGGATGTGGTTAAAAGTACTGTTTGTACATCCATCCATCCATCATCCACCGCTTTTCCGAGGTCGGGTCGCGGGGGCAGCAGTCTCAGCAGGGAAAGCCAGACTTCCCTCTCCCCGGCCACTTCATCCAGCT
>JAODLC010000015.1:20080782-20093577 GCA_026781145.1 Hippopotamyrus pictus | reverse complement strand
CAGTCAGCGTGGGATGTTCCCTCTCATGACAGCGAGAGAGCTGTCAGTCAGCGTGGGATGTTCCCTCTCATGACAGCAAGGGAGCTGTCAGTCAGCGCGGGATGTTTCCTCATGACAGCGAGAGAGCTGTCAGTCAGCGTGGGATGTTTCCTCTCATGACAGAGAGAGAGCTATCAGTCAGCGTGGGATGTTCCCTCTCATATGAAAGCACGATGTCTTATCAGTTGTTATATTAATGAGCATTCTCAAGGTCAGAAAAGCATACTGTGACTTGGGGTGTCATCCTTAAAATCTTTTTGGATGTTTAAACCACTTTAACTGCATTTTTATCACTATGGCCATGCCATCAGACTCAGTGAGGAGCGCCATCCAGGCCGCTCCATGTGGTTCCGTTTTCACCCTCAGTGATCTCACTTAAACGTTACCAATAGGCAAGGCCGTCCGCGGGGGGCGCTCTCTGAACCGCCATTGTGCAGCTGATTGTGACCCGCTCTTTAAGTTCTTAAAACCAGGAAATAGTTAACAGGGCTAATTACCCGTGGCCTAGCCCTGCCGAAACACCCTGCCTGGCCGTCACTCGGGCTGATCTGACAGGGGTCGTGCCCCCCTGGGCCCTGGATGCCAATTACGGACCCGCTACAGTTAGTCATTTTGGAAACATTAGATGGTTTGAATCCTGGGTTTTTATTCAGAGATTCAGAGCCCCGCATTTTCCTGCTGGTGCTGACACGTCAGACGCTCCTTATAACACCGAAGCACTCGTGATGCATGCAGAGCGAAAATGCAGATAAACGATAAACTAGCTATTCTGCATTAACCCACCTCCGACGCGGAGGTCGGTCTGCATCTGATGCCTGGACAGAGCAGAGTTTAGAATTCTATAATAGACATTCAATAAATTTTATTTTTAGTTATAAAACGTTCTGCTGTAAGTCCGGTTATAGGGTGGCGTGCAGGCTGTACACCCTGAGGTGTGACTGTTGATCAGCATAAGGATACGTGAAGTGCGAGCAGCAGGATGATTTTCCTGTGGGTTCTGCGTGAGTATCTGAGCGTGAACGGGAGCAGCCCCACGCAGCCCCCCCAGGCAGAATGAAAGGGGGATGTTTAGCTCTCCTGTGAGCTCCGCACACATGTGGGGTTAATGTCACACACGGTTTGTGCGTGTGTGTGGGGTCGGGGGTTCGGTGATGTTGTTTCACGATGTGGGTTTGGTACGCGGACCAGGAATGTTGGGGGAAAATGGAGGCAGGGTGATTGGATACGGTGTGTAAGGGTATTGGCTCACTGCGTCAGAGACCTAGCCTGCCCATGGGGACGATGCACCCCCTGCTGGTAACTCACTGTAAGCACAGCCTATGAGTGCTGCATTCTCACCGGACAATGTATGTAAATGGTCATGTCATGGTGTTTTATTCTGTAATGGTAAGGTGTATAAAACAGAAATATAACCCAGCACCTCCTGTAATGTGATTTTCACGCAGCCCATGGGCTGATCATGCCTGGTTATGATGGGCAGGCCGTTGTGTCCCTAAAAGACGCGAGAAGACGCACTGTAACCACACAGATATTTTATGTTCTAACAAAGTTCTAGAAACGTAATCAAATTCAATTATTTTTTATCTTTATTTTCTCAGTGCAGTTTTTACTGAAGTTGTTTCCAAGACACCCACAGGCTGGCAGAACGCTAAAAATCTAACACTATGCGTTAAAATAAAAACTCAGATGAAATGACTTTTATCTGGACTAAACTAATTACATGCAGAGCTTCTTAGATATGGTCTCAGTGTGTGAGGAGCTCCCAGTTTAGTATTTAGGGAGGAAAGGATGAGACATTTCCTGTCAAGAACTACCCGGGACGTATTCACACAAATGAGGTCATTCTGTAGGCCTCCTGACTTATTCATTCTGTCTATTATTACTTAAACACCCAGTCAGGACCGTATGACGGTCTCTAAAGAATAGTCTATCTTGGCTTGAAAGGAAAATGATACTTCGTTTAAGGGTATTTTTGTAAGTTGTCTGCCCGGTGACTTTTGCTGTTGTTTTTCCAGCGGCTTTTCCTCTTTGGTTAGAGCTGCCTAGTCAGCCTCAGGTTTGTGAAGTCTGACAGTTAAATAATCAGTGGTGACTTACTACTCTCTTAATAAATGTTACATGTCAGAGTAAAAAATAAGACATTTGTATGCTGGGCAGTCAGACCATTGCTAGAATGTCACCTTAAATCCCACACATTCTGCTATTTTTCTCCAGGAGCCAAATTGAGCTCAGGATTTGGTGTAGTGTTCGATTATAATTCGGCGGACTGGCAGTTATTAAGAGGCTTCCTTTGCGCAGAGCGGAGCGCAGGGTCAGGACAGCACTCCCCCCGCCTGTGACATGCGCCTATTAGGCATGATTTGAGGACTTGCTCAAAGGTGGAAATTAGCGTAGTTTGTTCTTTTGGGTTTGCCGAAACACCTGGTTCTGGCAGCCAGCGGTGGATGGTCCCTGTGGAGTCTGCAGTGGGTTCACTCACACACAGGGGAGGAAATGCCGCTTTACAGCCATTGTTTTATTAAGACATGTTTAAAACACCATATATATAAATATTACGAAGTATTATTATCTCATTGTTTTTGTGCCGTATAATAAAGCAATTTCTCTAATAGTCTGGAGCAGGTCCACTTTCCCTCATTGCCATATGTGTCCTCGACAGGCAGGTCACCGACACGCTGTAGCTGAGCCAGATGTGCGAGGGGTGGGGGAGGGGCCGCCCCCACAGGTCAGCTGAAGAATAGGACCCATTCTGTGCTGCCTTTACCTGTTTCTTAATGGCAATGGGCACATCACGAAGAGGGGGGGGGGGTCTTACCTGCTTTAAAAAGCAGTAATAGATTACAGCCTCAAAGTGCAGGGCGGGTCAGAGAGAGGAATCACACCAAACAGGCGGCAAAAGACGGTTTTCCTGCCGGCCTTTCCCCAGCACTGGTAGGGAGTAAAAGCACTTGGATAAAGAGGTTGATGAAAGCCGGCTCAGGGTGCTGTCACGACGTAGCCTCTTTCCCTGCCTTTTCTCCTCTGTCATCGCCTCAGCCTTTGTGCTGATCTGAGCTGCGATTTAGGGCAGGCGGATGAGAAGCCCCGCACGCTGACAGAGACGTTCACCCCGGGCTTCCCGCTATCTGCGCTTCTCTTCCTCCGTCTGTGTACGAGCGGCTGCTCCATATCCCCCTCCCCTGCCACGCCCCGCCCCGCGGGGCCCAGCACGATCCGTCTGTCCTGGCAGCGTGAGTTCAGGCACGAGATTTCTCCGCGGGCGGCCCCGTTACGCTTTCGAGCGAGAAACAGTTTTCCTCAGAAAGGCGGGCTTTTACATTTACATAAATTTCAGACTGCCTCACATGACCTTCAGAATATCGCAGGACAGGAACAGGAGTCCTCATTCTAGCCGGGGGAGGGGGCGGGCGAGGCCACCTGCTGGCCACTGAGGCTGATCATTTCATTAATGTGGGCCGGATCTGTCCCATCTGTTTATATCTCTGTGAGGACTGCAGCGTTTCTTAAGTCACCACCTGAATGCGGGCAGGAGCTGCAGCATAGGACCTCTTACCCATCAACCTCGGCCTGTGCTGGACTGTGGCCCAGTCCCGCTTCTGCATAGGCACCGATCGCTTCTTGTCAAATCTCCCCTTCTTTCAATCGGTATGTGCTGTCTAACAATACGTCTGAGCCAGATGAGAAATTAGACCTATATACTTTATATAAGATTAAATATCCATCCGTCTGCACATCTTCTAGTCGTTTATTTTGGTGCTCAGGGCCTCGGAACCTATAGCAAGTAGCAAAGGGCACACAAAGCATGGGGAACAGCCATTCATGGATGTAAAGCAACAGCTACATTAATATCATTAAAAACCAACACCCTCCACATCACTGCAACACAAATGCTGTATTTCTCTTTAACTGTATCTGACCATAAACTTGTTTTTTTGCTTTTACAACATTCTCAAGCTTTTCGGCCTGACTGGCTAATACCTGCAGTCCTTGGAGCTCGGTCCCCATGTACGAGGGCTGGAGTGTGTGCGTGAGGGGGGGAAGGAGACCTGGAAGGTAACGGGGTAAGTGGGTGTCAGAAAAAAAATCACACAAATAAACTCAACACTCTGGGGACACGTACTGGTTAAATTAGAGCCTTAAATCAACATTCTGGCTTCTTCGGGGCCTGTGACTGAGCACAGAGGCCGGGATACCCTGTGACAGCTCACTCGAGAGATCCGGTAACAGGGTATACTGACACAGACTCACTGTGACTCTGTATACTGACACAGACTCACTGTGACTCTGTATCGGGCCTGTGACTAAGCACAGAGGCCGGGATACCCTGTGACAGCTCACTCGAGAGATCCGGTAACAGGGTATACTGACACAGACTCACTGTGACTCTGTATACTGACACAGACTCACTGTGACTCTGTTTTTTGTGCAACGTGCTGTAGGGGCAGATGGAGCCTAGTTCTCGTCCCATTCAAAGCCAATAGCTAGATTAGATTAGATTAGATTGACTTTATTAATCCCACAATGGGGAAATTCTTTCGAAGGGAATGAGCTTCTAGAATGAGCTAGGGAATGAGAATGGGGAAAAGTACAGACACGCACCTGCAGACGCTCGAAAAATAAGCCTGTCAACATCATGAGCTTTTGCGAAGCCACCAGTGCACCTACGGAGGCTGGAGGAGAAAAAAAACAATCCAGAAAACCTGAATGGCGAAGTTCTCATCAGCTTATTTTATGAATATTTTTAAAATTTTGAGCTCGCAAAATTTCTTTACGATTAGGCCACGTGAAACTGCACATCCTGTAAAAGCCCAGCCACCCTCAGCCTCAGTTCAGGCTCCCTCTCTCTGTAGCTTGGACATGGCAAGAAGCCGACTGAGCTAAACCTAAGAACCTGTGCTGCCTGAAGCTGTATTTCCACACGCTGTGACATTCCAGAGTTTGGTTTCCCCGTGTCCAAGCTGTGCCTGTTAGGTTCAGTTATGGGCCTTTGGCAGGGGTGCAGACCCCCTTTCGTGAGCCTCAAGGTGGTCATGTAGCAGCCTTGGGACGCTACAACCTGTAAAGACTGAAGTTTTCATCTTAGTCCTTCACAAAAAGATGTAGAACACGACCTCGAATCATCATGATCCCCGAATCTGAGGATGATGGACCCACAGTACATTCACACACATCTAGGCACAGAAGCTGTCATTAACGAGCAATGGCAGTGAACTGGTGTTTTAGACTGGAGTACTAGGGGTTATAACAAACAGCTCCTGTCCAAAATACTGTAAGTAAGTGCTTTACCTTTACTGTTGACACATGTTACTCATGGTACAGTCTTTCAGTAGGTGGCGCAGTGGAGGCAACAATCTGTATGAAATCCCTCTGCCCAAAAAGTCTTGCAAGAAAGTCACTCTTTCCTCCTCACGTTTCCTCCAGAACACTTCAGCACAGAGTTTCATGTAGTCATTAATATAGATGCTAATTGTCATAGAATGTATTATATATGATAATACAGCCAGCCAAGGCTTGTTTGAATGTCATAGCTGTGGGGAATCGTCATGGTGACCACGCGTCATTCTGTAGCCCTTTGGGACATTTCAGGAGGACGTGTCTTTAGTGACGTGTGAAGGGTTTCAGCATGAGGCAATGAAAACAAGACGGTGCTCCTTAGATGGAGAGAGCAGCTCCTAGCTCAGCGATGAGCAGCCAAAGACCAGCTGGTGAAGAACAAAGACCAGAACTCATTTTTTATAGCCAAACCATAAATGTCCTAGCAGGGAAATTTTACTTATATGATTAAATTATAAAAAAATTTACCCCTGGTTTGCCTACCTGACACATGGTCTGTGGAGACAGACTGTGATAAAAATCACAGCAGGGTTTTTTTCCCATGTATGAAAAAAATTCAAATGACGCAGTTATTTAAGAAATACTTTTGACTTTGGTCCCTGGTCAGATCAGCTGGCACCTTTTTTTTGGGGGGGGGGGGATACCTGTGCATTTGCTGGAAAATCCACAGGCACTGGAATGTCAGCCAGAAGTCTGTGGATGACTGGATGCTGAAACTGGATCTTCTGCCCTTGTCCCGTGCCATCCAACGTCGCTGCCGTGAACCAACCAGCATTTTCTGTTATTGCAGAACTGTGGACCTCCAGCTGGGTCACAGTAACCTAGACCTAGCGGGTTCTGCCACATTAAATTAGCACTACACATCTCTCTCATCTGGTAAGGTTTAAGGTCTGGAAGAAAAGCAAGGACATAGCAGGTTGGCATCTGTTCTCTCCTTCACGCAAAGGTGTGTGACGCCCCCTAATGCACAGAGCCTGTCCCTGCAGAGAACCACGGTGCAAAAGAAATACGAATGGCAAAGTCATCTATAAAATACTGCATTAGCATTGCTGGACATGCACAACTTGGTGAATTATTCATTATTCAAATTATTTCATTTGTTTTAAGCAAATTTAGAATATAATAGTAATGCATTTCTAAAAAAAATTGTGCATAAATATGAAGTTTATGGAGAGATTCGAAAAGTGGTACAAGTTCCTCTAGAAGGGGCGTGGCTCCAGCTTGACCCGCCCCTTCCTCTAGAAGGGGCGTGGCTCCCGCTTGGCCCGCCCCTTCCTCTAGAAGGGGCGTGACTCCAGATTGACCCACCCCTTCCTCTAGAAGGGGCGTGGCTCTAGCTTGACCCATCCCTTCCTCTAGAAGGGGCGTGGCTCCAGCTTGACCCGCCCCTTCCTCTAGAAGGGACGTGGCTCTAGCTTGGCCCAACCCTTCCTCTAGAAGGGGCGTGGCTCCAGCTTGGCCCGTCCCTTCCTCTAGCTGGCCACTGTTCCCCATGTCAGAAGTATCAGAAGTGGGCATGCTCCACATCAAATGGGCCCCGCCCCCCACTGGTGTTGCCTTTCGGGCTCTTCGCTGCCCCCACCCACGGCACCCACCAGGCTGAAGAATCGGTCCCTATCAGGGAAATCAAAGGCGATCGCACAGCACACCAGTCATTTAGGATTTCTGTGGCTGCATTAAGTATGTGGGGCCGGCCACAGGGCCCAGCACTCTGTTTGTTCAGCCAAAGTGCTCTGTAATTTATTTAAAATAATCTATTTTAACAAATAAAGAGGTCATTGAGTAAGCGCATTGCTTGAGGCGGCCATTTAAATACCTCTCTAAGAGCCCCCCTTGCTCGCTGGCCAATCAGGCGACCCTCTGTGCAGAAACAAAAATGATCCCCAATCCGAGCAATTTGCCTACCCCCTCCTGAACTTGTTTTATGACATATAATATATTTTGCAATATCTTGTTTGCAGTATTGCCCTGTTTACTTTGGTCACCTGGCCTGTGCCTGTATCCAAGGCAGCTGAAATTCTCCCAGCGCTGGATGTTTTTTCTTTCCCTTTTTTCCTTTTAATTGAAGTGGTCGCTCATGGGTACAACTGCATGGTCCCTGCAGATATTTTTGCTGGCTACAGCAGCCTGTCCTCAGCCACTGTACCACCTGCAGCACTTAATGCCTTTTTATTGAACGGAGAGGAAAGTTTTCAGTCCCTCAGTGACTAAGCTAACTCCGCTAACTCGAAAAATATAAATACCCTGCAGCCGAACGCAGCTGCGTGGCAGCAGGCCTTACCGTTCCCCCACTGCATCGTCCAGGTTGCTCGTTACAGTTGTTCAGGCAGATTCTGAATACCTATGACTCGCTAGAAGTCCCTAGCTGTTAGCAATGCAGACACGGTGACCCGAGTGTGGCGGACATTTTATTTACACTCTACTTGGGGTGACGAGTTTCAGTCTGACATTATATCAGGGAATGAAGGCTTCTGTTTAACACTATACCGTGAGAAGTTAGCGTCAGTCTAACACACTACTGGGAGGTGGCCCTGGTCTTGTCAGCACAAACAGAAATCTGTCTTTCCCTGCATGTCCTTATAAATTTAAAGCCACCCTTCTTGGGAGAAGACGGCACATTTGTGTTTCATGTCACGTATCTCAGTGCCAGTCAGCCAACCCTAATTAACGTGGCAAGAAGGCCTGAGCAATTACACTAATTTCTCGTGCAAGTCCGTGAAGGCATGCGCGTCATAAAAACTTTATTTAAATTCTCATTTTACATATAAAAACGGAAAGCAGAAGTCCAGACTGGCCAAACCGTGTGGTGAGTGAGATACCATAAGCTGAGCTTCTCAGGGGCAGCTAAAGCATCCTCTGGCACAGCGACGGAGCGGCCGGGTGGCAGCCAAACATAACGCGGTCTCATGTAACCATGGCCACATGGAGAAACACGATTCGCCGGCCGTGCACGGCTGGGATCTGCGGGCAGCAACCTCACAGACCCCCGTGCAGTTACCATGGTAACACGCGCACACGTACACAGAGGTGTTTCACGTACATAATCACGCACACACGATGAACACGACTTACGATCGTGCACCTTTACACTGACACGCAGAAACATCACAGCCTGTATTCAACACGCTCAACACTCTCCCAAGGAAATGACCTCAACCACAAATATAACTGGTATTTCAGCAGAAGCATGTGTATAGAAAGGGGTCAAAGGTCATTGTTCCTCCTTTGTTTATGCTTGCATTTTTTTGTCCATGGTTTTGGCTAGCTGAAGAGACTGTTTGAAAATACACAGATTCAGCCCTCGGCTCAGGTTCCACACCCGTTCGAGGATCTGGGGGGCGTCATGCATGAAGTTTATGGGCCGTTTCCAAATCTGAGAGGTAAAGGTGCATAATCCCAGAGCGGAGGGTAGTTTTGAGGGAGAGAAAACAGTGGCGCGTCACTCAAAGATGACTTGGGAGAGGAGGATCTTGTCGTGGCCCCATTGAAGTTCGCTCGCCACCCAGCATGCTCTGCAGCAGGGGAGGGTAACGGCCCACTGGGGGCTTGGAGGGGGGGTGGTGTTATCTAGACGTTGCTGTCAGTCAGGAGACGTTATTCTCTCCAGCTATGAAAGCAAGAGCTACTCTGGGCTGTGTTTCCATGGATTGTTATCGGAAGGAGGATGTTTCGGATTCTGGGGGAGGGAGGCAACAGTCAGATACCCTGAACTCTGTCTGTGTCTCCATGGAAACGAACGGGTCAAAATGGCTGCTGAACACGGACACAGGATTTCTTCAAGGGAGAAGATCTGATTTTACCTTGCAAATGAATACAATATTAAAATGCTATTTAATCTTCCACAGAGAAAGCATGTAAAACCTAAGCATCCAACCGCAAAAGCAGTACAGTAAAGCAGCAGATTTATGCTTGGTTTCAAATGAAAGTAGAGCCCTAGATATGGACCTTAAATATTAGCTACTAATGCTAAATAAAAAAAATGATACTTCTTGTAAAAGCAAGTAATTCCACATTTCAGTGATGCACAATATGCTTATGTTATGTTTTAACATAACAGCTGAAGTTTTGTTTCCTGTTGTATTTACATTCTCGCTTTTGTGACGTATCACACTTCACCCTTCACTTCACGTGTCACACTTCACCCTTCACTTCACATATCACGCTTCACCCTTCACTTCACGTGTCACACTTCACCCTTCACTTCACGTATCACGCTTCACCCTTCACTTCACGTGTCACACTGCACCCTTAGACTCCACCCCCTCAGTGTCACACATCTTTAAAGATAATTCGGATATGCTTATTCGAGTGGACGCAGTTGAGCCTGGAGGCCCCCTGGTCTGCCCCGATGGCAGGAGCGCGGGCTGCTGTGGACCAGGCGGTGAGAAGAGGGGCGTCACCCCCCGGCATAATTGGCGCGGCGTGGCGGGCTCTGTATGTCTTGGGTTTCCTCTAAGTGGCTAATGTGCACGTGGACGATCACACACATGGAGCAGGCGACAGAGCGGTCAGTGTTTTTCGCAGCTCATAGGACCGCGGCTCATCCCACCTTCCTGTCTGACATACTGACCCCCAGCATCAACAACACCAACACCAACACCAACACCAACACCATCACCAACACCAACACCATCACCAACACCATCACCAACACCAACACCATCACCAACACCATCACCAACACCAACACCATCACCAACACCAACACCATCACCAACACCATCACCAACACCAACACCATCACCAACACCTCCCTATATCTTCAGCCTTTAAGCAAACACAAAAACCTTTCTGAAATGTGCTAGAATTTTGTATTGGGCTTCCACGGTCTGTCACCCACAGACGTTTCGCATTAGTCATTTAAGGTACATAAGAAAGGTTAAGATAACGTCCAAAGTGGAAAAAATTGGGCAGTTAACTTCAAACTGATCCTAAGCAGAGCTGTGAACAACAGGCCGCCTGGGGCAGCCTCAGAAAACACAGAGTACCCCCCCCCACACTCTTCTCTCCTTTCCTGTGTAGCTCTCTTCTCACTTTTTTCCCACATCTCCCTTCTTTCTCGACCCCTCGCTCCCTCAGGCCCCCCTCCCGCATGCACACGCACGCGGCCCGCACACGCTCACACACACGCGCACACACACACGCACACACACACACACACACACGCACACCTCTCCCCAGCCTGGCAACCATCTGTTGATAATTACTGGCCAGTCTCTGCAGAGAACTTGTGATATTTAATATTTCCTCAGCACTTGAACAAATAAGCCATAATAACTGCGAGGCACTTGACCACAGGGGTGGAGAGACGCGAGGCATGAAAAGCACTGTGTGCAGCCGTACTGGCCTGTTAAACTTTCCATCCCATGTCAGGCCCGTGCATAAAAACGTCTCGACTCTAAAATGCACCCCCCCCAAACCACAAAAACTTAAACAGTGAACAAACACTATAAATCATGGTTAAAATGAGATATAAATAGTTGCGTGTGCACACACGGGCGCGCGCACTGCGCCGTCGGTGTGTGCGGAAGGTGTTGGGGACCTGCGGTGCATGCTGGGAGATGCACAAAATGCTCATTAGCCACAAGTCTGCTTTGTGATTGGAGGGGGCGGGGCTCCGCAAACACATACAGGCCAATTAGAGCTCCCCGAAACCTGCATTACTGTTTTCCTTTTGGATTTAATGTGAAATTAGAAGACAGAAATAAAAAATGGGAGGCAAGCAGCCCTTGAGAAAAGGAAACATGCTCTTTCGGTTAAACAAAATTATTAGCTCTAAAGCTCACACACGGTTTGATTTCGCTCCAATCCAACCCAGGGATATTAAGAACATCAGAAACACAGAAACACTCTCCGAAGAGCTACAGGAAACCTGCCTCTGCACCCAGGGGGCCTGTGCCGGCTTCCGCTCATGCCTGGATTATAAAAGCGGCTCCTCTCGACGGGAGATATTTACCGCGCGGCCTGTTGTGTGATTGACATGCCCAAAGCTTTGTGATTTCTGATGACCTCACTGTCGTCATGACAAGTGGATTCTGGAGACATGTGGCCAAATATGGGGAAAGCTGGCATTAAGGACCATGCTTGTTTCCTTCGACCATAGGTGCCGCGTTAAATGGGGCATCACTTTGGACAGACAAATTTAATGGCGATTGAAACCTCCATTTTGATCAAGGGGTGGTGAATGTCGAAGCACCTTGTTTCGTTGTTCTGCTCCAGTGTCTCTTCTTCTACTCCATGCTTTATTATGCAATATGGGCCACACAGGTTGTGCGGGACAAGAATTAAGTCATGTATGTAAAAGTGCTGTTTTGATGAAATTCACAGCTGGAAAATGACATCAATCATCCCTGTTTGTCGTAAACATAAAAATGTTTTTTTAAATGTACATTATGGTTACGGAGGTCACCATTCAGGCTTGAGGTCAGTGGACAGGTTGTGTTATGTCAGAAATGTTTGGAGCCCTCCCCACATCGAGAACGTGTCCGCAAGCCTCTCCCTGCTATGGCGAGGGTCAGTGTGTGCATGTTGGATCAGCTGGAAAGGGGTAACACCAGCTCTACGCGCGATTAAGAACGTGGCAGATGAGTGGGAAGATGAGGCCGGACCCCGGGGCGGGGGAGGGGAGATATGCTGCGAGGGACCACCAAGGCGCGTGAGAGGCACGGGCTGGTGAATGACAGGGACGCAGCGGGTGGACAGGGCCTCACTAAGAAAACAGAATTGTCCCCAAGCGGGTTCATCGAAAGCCGGCTGTGCAGCACATTAGCCCTGCAAACCGAAAGAGCGAAACCTTCAGACGGCATGTCGACCGCAGCCACGATGCTACTGCCTTCACTCTCTGATGTTTTTGTGAGATTTTTCAGGCTTAAATCTCACTATTTCTTACCTTAGAATCACCTTGTAACCGTGTCGACAAACTGACCACTTAGAAGTGTTCCTCCAGCCCGCACAAACACCCACAACCTTTTTAAAAAGTAGTATACAGAAGCCGGCTGTGTACAGAAAGCCCCTATCATGAGGAACGGTGGAGGCAGACCTGGGATCTCCCACAAGAGACAGAGGTGACACCTATGGCCACTCCCCCGATCCCCCCCGTGACACGACCCCCCCAATCTCAGAGCCAACACATGCTATATAATCAACCTCTTTTCGCTTGACTGGGCCTAATAAAATGAAAAAAAAAAGACATCTAAAAACACCAACGTACCCCGCCCACCCAACCATTTAATTTATTGGCTTATAAAAAGGCTTTTGGTTAGATTTTCTGCGGCTCTAAAATGGTGAGCCAGCTCCTTCCACATAGTGCTTCATTCATCACGGCCCCCACCAGGGAAAGCCTGCTTCTCTCCCATTTCCTGTGTTCCTGAGGTTGGCATGAATGAAAACACCAAAATGAATGATTTCCTGGTTCAGGCTTTT
>JAODLC010000015.1:20064327-20080682 GCA_026781145.1 Hippopotamyrus pictus | reverse complement strand
AAAATGAATGATTTCCTGGTTCAGGCTTTTAAAAAAAAAAAAAAAAAAATTTATATATATATATATATATATATATATATATTTTGCTCTCAAAGAAAAATCGATAATATCTTCACTATCTACACAGAAGGCCTGTTCTGATGCACTGTGAGAGGTGCCCAAAGCCCCCCCACTCCTGCTACTTTCGGGGGCAGGGCTCGGGGGGTATTCCTGGAGTTCCTACTTACTTTACCACCTATTTGGATTCAGTTTTGAAATAATACGGGATAATTCTGCCTGTCGCATGGAGATGAAAGACATCAGGCCCACAGAAACCAGGGCTTCATCTTTCTACACTTCCTGGATTGCAGAGTCTGAAAAAAAAAACACACAGATGTGGCAAAACACCACACAGAAGGGGGAACCGCACACACACAGACACACACAAAGACACAGACACAGACACACACAGACACACACAAAGACACAGACACAGACACACACACACACACACACAGACAGACACAGACACAGACACAGACACACACACACCAGAATAATCCGAACTGTAATAAATTCTTATTCTACTGAAAAAAGATTTTAAACATATAAAAGTGTACCTTGAAATTATTTCTGCAACAAAATAGTTTAAGGGTTCTTAAAAATAAACAGCCAGTGTTGGACATGATTCATATTTTGATAGTTTTAAGGCTTTTCACAGTCGACAGGTTTCAGATACAGACCCTTCAAAAAGCAGAGAAGATTTCTGTAAACCATCTGTGTGGGGTCAAAAAAACACCCACCCACATGCCGTAAAAAAAAGGTTACGAACCATCTCTGACATTTCAATCTCCAAATTTAACGCAAAGAGATCATGAAAAAAATCCACCCTGCTCTGGGTGCATCACGGACCTTGTATAGACGTGGAAAGAAACTGAGGTAAAGAGGGAAAGCAGGACCTGAAAAGGAGGCCTTTGACAGGAAGAAATGCTCCCCGCTGTGCGCTGGACCCAGCACATGCGGCGTATAAATAAACTGTCGTGCCGTGCCAGGTCTCTAACAGGCCTTGGTAAAAGCTGGACTTTTTTCACGCTGAAATGTCTCTGCGCATACAGGGATATCAAGGATAATAATGGGGGGGACAGAGGGGTGACCTGTCAATGAAACAATGACTTCAGACTTCATCCTACTGTCCGCATGGCAAGGATGTTGCCTGCCGTATTGTAGACGCCCTGTGTTGCTTGTTGCCCGGGCAATCGTCTGTAAGAAGGGCCACCCTGTGACGGTCTGAGGTCAGGAACTCTGGAAAGTTCCAGGAATATCTTTCTGTTAGTGTTTCCAGCTGTCTGGAGAATTCCTGCCGATGAAGACTCTGCGGAGGCTGCTGGGAATTGTGGTTTAGGGCATGAAAGTGATTGTTCTGGCAACGTTACTCATCATGAGAGACTCATAATGAAGAAATAGGTAGTTCCCCTGAAACAGAGAGAAATAGTATAGTATTGTTTGGTCTTTATTGGGGGGGGCGGCGGGGGGAGTTATGATTCTGCATCTGTGATCAGAATGTTGCTGGTTCAAATCACCAGGGCAGCTGAGTGATGTTACCATTGGGCCCCCGAGCAAGGCCCATAGCCACCAGTTGTTCAGGGGACCGACTGACCTCATTTAAAAAAAAAAAAATAAATAAATAAATAAATATAAAATAAAAAAAGTTTGTCACTTTGGATAAAACTGCTAAATAAATGAAATGTATTATATTGAGTTATATTTAATGATGAGTATTTGAATCTAATGGGTTAAAGGGTTTAATGGATGGGTTTCTCTCCCAGTCGCAGGGCAATAATGCTCAGCTGGCCAAATAAAAGAGACTTTGACTGGTGAAAAAGGAAAAATAGATACTCAGTATAGGGAAAAATATTTCGTTTTTTCATATTTTTGTGGAAATTAGATAGCTGCATGCTTTCCCTGGCTTCCTTGGTTGCCTGAAACCAGTGAGAGTATGAATTGTTAGCTCTGCTAAGCATCAAGAACCAAGAATGCATGGTGGATGACCAGCCTGCTTTCAGAAGGCTCTCTGCAGGCCATAATCGCTGGGCATCTCCGCATCGTTCAGCTACGGGATTCATTGCACATGACCGAATTTATCACTAGATGCTTCTCAGTTACAGATTTCCACTTTCACCCCCATTGTGTCTCCATCTTTTGTGTTCACTTGTGAAACTGTGACTGAGATATAACCCAGAGTGTATTTTCTTACTTATAATTTCCTACCATTTTATGAATGCTTGATATCTGCATTCTACCTCCGCATACTGAGTAACAAGCAATAGCAAAAAATCGGTGCTATTACTCACAAAGTGACCTTAAATTTATAAGTGCTTCAATTAAATTTATCTGTCCTCTTTCAATAAAACACTCAATCTAAGTGTCAGGTGAGCAACATAGATGTCAATGAGATCATAGCTTGGGGTAATAAGTTTTGCACTTGAGAATGCCATTGTGTTAGGTAATGTGCCGGTTGACGGCATAGAGCCCATTGTGTGCAAAGTGTTAGATAGTGTCAAGGGAATTGGTAAGGCAGCAGTGTGTGGTCGACACCGTGATGCAACGGGCCAGCAGCACTCTGTCTTAGTTGAAACTTCTAGGAAGGTTTCTGAAATTACTCTCCCGCTGTCGTTGGAATACTCGATGAAGCAGGTTCACGGCCCACACACAGAGTGGGTGTCAAGTCCCACTCATGCGAATGCAATAGAGGCTGATGCGTTTCACAGTAAGCGGCTGTCTTTTCTGCGAAAAGGTGGAAAGAGGGACCACAGTCTCCCTGTCCCTCATACTCAACGCTGAGCTAGTTGGTGCAGTTAATCCACTATCTTACAAATGTAACAATACCACACTGGTTGAAGACCAGAAGTAGAGAAAGCTGTGCAAATTCTTAGGAGCGATACCAACACCCAGCGATAAGGAAGAGTGTGAGGTGAGGGCCGAACATGCAAAGCATTTTCAAGAAGGGTGGCAGTGCTCAGATACTATGAAATTAACAGCGGGTATCTCAGGGGACCTGCAGCAGATGAGAACATAGTTCAGAAAGAAATACTGCTGTGGACCTTGTAAGTCAGTGCTCTGTGTCCCCCATCTAAACCGAGGTAGCTGACTATGAAGTTAAACTGCCAGAGAAAGAAGTTATGAAGCTAATGAGTGAAGTGACTTGTTTGTTGTCAGCAGCTGCTGTCCCCGTAACACCTGACTCACCCAAGACACAAACTGGTGAGAGATGTACAACAACCAATACTATTGGTAGGACAAATATCTTCTGTTATAGGTGTGTGGAGAAGCTGCATCATGAGAATGTGGGAATGAAGAAAACGTTAAGAAATGTGAACCAGTCCCTCATCAAAATGAAAGGGCCAGTGGAAAAGAGGAATGGATGCTGGGAAAGACGGCGAAAGTGGTGCTCCCGTCTGGGCTAACTGGGCCTAGCTGTATCCTTCCTATTCAGATGGAGGGTATTTATGCTAAAGCTTTACTTCTCAATGGATCACTAATTACTCTGTAGTATCCTTTTGTGAAAAGTACCTGAAGCATTTAAACTTTGTAGATATGGAGCCTGAGCTTGGATGCATGCTTGCCCCTGAAGCTTGAGCTTCCAGGATCTGTGTAACAGCGACCACTGAAGTGTCTAGACCCCATCATGTGTACATTGTAATTGGAATAAATACATCAGCGATGAGAAAGCCAATTGAAGCATGTAAGAAAAGGGTGGGGAAAGATTTCCTGAGCACCTTAGTGGTTCATCCTGAAATGAAAGACGTGCATGAAAAGGTCACCGTGATGACAGTTGCTCAGAGCCAATACTCAAGCCAAGGTACTATGTTGTTACCACACGTCAAGACTTTAATGCTGTCCCTGGGTGAGATGGCTAAAGTTACAGAAATCCTTGAATATCCCAGGAAGCCATCACTAAAGCACTGTTAGTAGATTACCCTTAAGAGTCGTGTTTCCCAAAGGGCTCACTGGTGAGTCAAGAAATGCAGACAACTACTGCTGTACACTGAAGAGAAATCACTCTCAGAAATGTATCCACTCAACCCTATCACACTGAAATGGGACCTTCCTATGGCTCACAGTTTCCAGTGGAAGTTGTCCCCAATGTTATTTCCCACTGTAAGAGCATGTGTGAAAGTCAGGTGGCACTGGATTCATTCAAGTTTTATAACCCCCCCCCCAGTATCAGAGAGGAGGAGAAACTAGCTTAGACGTTGCCTGACCGGAGAACTGTTTTCTCACGTCTTGAATTTGATGTGAGCTGCTCTAAGAGTTCACAGCAGAACATCTGGTTTACTGTGGACAAGACCTTCTGGGACAGATCTCTCTGGTTTTCCCCATTCGACACTGAAGATATAAGACTGCGTTTGGAAAGCATGCTGGCTTTATTCCTGAGTCATAGAGCCCATATAACCACTATAGTATAGCAGAGCAAAGGGCAGCCACCTTGCAGCGCCCATGGAACTGGGGGTTAAGGGCCTTGCTCAAGGCCCCACGGACATGTGACTATGATTTAAGTAGTGAGAAAAAAAATTGCATGGACTACTGCAAAGCTAATGAAGTGATGACAGACTTTGTTTATATTTTTGGGTTCTTAAAGTTCAAATAAATGCCTTAGGGCATATCAGGAGCTCCTGCAACCTTAAGTTATGGGGAAAAAATCAGCTGGTAATATTATTAGAGGACTTAGTGTATATGGATGACTCTTAGCATGAACCTTGGGGGAGCATGAGGAATGCCTCCACAAGGTACTGGATAGTTTGAATGGTGAGGAACCCAAATTATCACTGGACAAACTTTGCCAGACCTCACTCAGTAAACAAACCAGAGCTTTCAACATTAAAATCGGCTTAAGAGTATGCTACTGGGCATTTTTCGGAACTCTGGAGCCAAGACCGAAATGTCATTGGAGTCGGCACATTGGACATATGCATTTATATAGCTGCAGTCAAAAATAAAGCCACCAGTTACTCTTTCTACTGTCTGGAATGTGGTCGGTAGGGCAGATTGGCCATAGATCTGGATTTTAGTGCTTCAGGTGCTTTAGCTCTTCAACTACATCTTATAGACATGTCAATAACATGATGTGGAGGGTGAAGATTGCAAGAGCTGTGGGGTTTAAGGAGATGGGATGTGGGTTTGTGGGCCCTCAGATGAACCTTCCAGTGCTTCAAATACTGGTCTGTAGAAGTCTGGTTCAAGTTTGGTTTGTAGAAGTTTGTCCTGGAATTACACTATATGGACAAAAGTATTGGGACACCTGGCCATCACACCTACAGGCACTTTTGACATCCCATCCTAAATCCATAGGCATCAATATGGAGTTGGTCTCCATAGTGCAGGTATAATAGCTGCTACTCTTCTGGAAAGGCTTTCAACAAGTTTATTGAGTGTGTCTGGGGATTTTTTTCTGTTTCATCCGAAAGAGCATTTGTGAGGTCAGACACTGATGTTGGATATGAAGGCCTTTCTCGCAAACTCTGTTATAGTTCATCCCAAAGGTGTTCGATGGGGTTGAGGTCAGGGCTCTGTGCAGGCCAATCGTGTTCCTCCACCCCAGACTCACTCATTCATGTCCTCATGGACCTTGCTTTGTGCACTGGCGCACAGTCAGGTTGGAACAGGAAGGGGCCATCCCCAAACTGTTCCCACAAAGCTGGAGGCATAGAATTGTCCAAAATGTCTTGGTATGCTGAAGCATTAAGAATTCCGTTCACGGGAACTAAGGGGCCAAGCCCAACCACAGACAAACAACCCCATGCCATCTATCCCTCTTCCACCATACTTTACATTTGGCACAATGCGGTCAGACAGGTAACCTTCTCCTGGCGTCCACCAAACACAGACTCATCCATCAGACTGTCAGACAGAGAAGCGTGATTCTTCACTCCACAGAACGCCTTTCCACTGTCCAGTGGCGGCTTGCTTTACACCACTCCATCTGGCATTGAGCTTGGTGATGTGAGGCCTGCACGCAGCTGGGGTACTTTTTTGTTACTTTGGTACTTTGGGGTGGGACTGTCTTTGTTGAATGTGTCAGGGTCCGCACCCGTCCTCCTCAACCTTTCATGTCTCCCCCCTCAATTTGGCCAGCAGGTGTCACTGGCCATCCTGTCCTCCCTGTTGTCCTTCAAGCCCTTAGTGTGTTCCCCCAGCTCCCCAGACTGCTGCACGGCTCTATGGGCTGAGCGTGTGGGCCATTCGGTCATGAGTATTAGACCAGCTTCCTCCTTATTTGTAATTATTGGATTTTGTTCCCCAATGTTTACTTTCTAGTTTTCTTGTTCCTAGTTTTTGGTTTGCGTTCTATTTTGATTTTTGCTACTGTAGGTGCCTGTGTTAGTGATTATGTGTAACTTGTCCCCATTTTGCTTTTTGACCCCTTGTGCTCCTTTTTGTAGTTTTACCCAGTGTATGTATTTTCCGTTATAAACCTTCTTACGTCTCAGAGCCGCTGGTGGATCGTCACTTCTTTCTCCTGCCTGCACCAATGCCCCGTTCCCACGACAGTATGGTTATGCAAATTATGCAAATGGTGATGGCTGCCTTTAAATACATTACAACCAGAATCTTAAAAAAAGTTAACTCAGAAAACAATGACAAATGAAGTAAAAAAATAAAATAATGTAATATGGTCGGAAGAACAGATAAAACCAAAAGATCAGGATAGCAAGAAAAGAAAGTATTTTGTTTAATATACTAGGACAGCATGCAAATAGTATAAATAGCATATAGCTGTTCCAGCGATGTGA
This sequence comes from Hippopotamyrus pictus, assembly GCA_026781145.1. NCBI lineage: Eukaryota > Metazoa > Chordata > Actinopteri > Osteoglossiformes > Mormyridae > Hippopotamyrus > Hippopotamyrus pictus. The sequence continues at coordinate 20,073,912 of JAODLC010000015.1, read as the reverse complement.
TTTTATTGTAAATATTGCAGTGTGATTTTATTGTAAATATAGCAATGTGATTTTGCTGTAAAAAAATATTGGGGTATTTATAAAGTGCAAAGGACCTCACAAATTTCTCTCAAACAGGTCTAGGAGTGATTTAAACCGCAAGTGTCACGCACCAGTAACACCCCCGACACAAACTCCCCGGCTAATCAACGGAGATCGGCAACACCTACGGAAGTGGACATAAAAGAGCTACTGCGCTACTCCAACGCGAGGTATTGTTGTTCCAATCCGACTTACCGAGCGTCCTCCATGCAGCCCTGATCCGACCTCCCTGTTGTGCTCTCGTCTCTCCCCACGTCTTTGGATCCTTGCCGTGTGTAACCCTCTGTCGTGTGCCCCCTTCGTCGGACTGACTTCCTTGGCTTTCGAGAACTTTCGCTCTGTGACCCTGACTCCACTTCAGCTCACCTCTTCTGTTCCTGGTTGCCTGTGTTTCAATAAACTTTTATGGTTTCAGAGCCCCGCACATTCTACTGTTTTCTGTTTCACGACAGCAAGGATAAAAATGATTAAGAAAAAGCATGAGCTTTAATCTACCTGACTATAGCGATGTAAGAATTGTAGGTGCATAACATGAGATATTGGTATTAATATCACATCCAGCCTTATAATATAGTACAGCCATTCTTTGGATTCAGTAGAAAATACTCTGCCTCGCACTGTGATGTCATTCGGCCAATTTTCATGCCAATAGAAAACCAACACTTTAAAGTACTGTACTTTTGGCACTTTCTGGCTCCCCTCTGTCTGTTGGTGAGGTACTCCACTGCACCTGTCCCCTTCGGATACAGGTGGGAATCACCCATGTGGAGGAGATTCCTGGTCTTATCCTCCAACGTCTTATCCTCTGTCAAAGACGGACTCATCCTTAGTCACCCTTGTTTACGACAGCATAACCCATGTACAGACTGGGTGAAGGGGGAAATCCTGTCATGTTTCACTAGTTGTTTCTCATTACCATGTTGCGTGTCATCTGTAGAGAGCCCCCTGCTGGAGGGATATGCCCAGATTCCGCGAGAATATGCAGACTTCACCCATGTCCTCAGTAAAGTCCAGGCCTTTGGGTTACCACTACATCATCCCTTGGATTGTGCCATAGAGTTGGAGGAGGGTCTCCCCTGGCCAAAGGGATGCCTTTACATGCTGTCTCACCCAGAAGAGGAGGCCATGAGGACGTACGTGAAGGAGGCCCTGACCCAAGGTATTATCTATCCCTCCACCACTCCTATCTCCTCAGGCTTCTTCTTTGTGAAGAAGAAGGATGGAGGCCTGAGGCCCTGCATTGATTACCGGAGGCTGAATGCCATCACAGGCAAACATCGGGAACCCTTGCCCCTGATTCCCTCGATCCTGGAGCAACTTTGTGAAGCTAAGATCTTCATCAAGCAGGACTTGCAAAGTGGATACAACCTAGTGTGCATCCAAGAGGGCGACGAATGGAAGACATCCTTTATCACCACCACGGGACAATATGAATATCTGGTAATGCTGTACGGGTTGGCCAACAGCCCTTTTATTTTTTAGAACTTCACGTGCCAGGGGTTCTCTGACGTGTTCTATCGATTCGCCTTATGTGAACATAAATGACATCTTAAACTATTACCCCTCGTACGAAGTCCACGTGGGACACATCCGACAAGTGCTACAACACCTTTGAGATAACCACCTCTACATCAAAGGAGAAAAATGTGGATTCCACGTCGCGACCAAGTTCCTGGGGTATCACATCCAACCTGGGGGCGTGGGAATGGATGAAGCGAAGGTGAGAGCTGTGCAAAACTGGCCCCAGCCCCAGACAATGAAGGATCTGCAGTGCTTCTCGGGATCTGCAGTGCTTCTCGGGATCTGCAGTGCTTCTCGGGGTCTGCAGTGCTTCTCGAGGTCTGCAGTGCTCCTCGGGGTCTGCAGTGCTTCTCGGGATCTGCAGTGCTTCTCGGGGTCTGCCGTGATTCTCGGGGTCTGCAGTGCTTCTCGGGATCTGCAGTGCTTCTCGGGATCTGCAGTGATTCTCGGGCTTCTCCAATTTCTACCCTAGGTTCATTCACGGTTTTAGTACTGTGGCTGCACCTTTCACCTCACTTCGGCAAACCAGGGAAGCTCGCCTCTAGTGGAACCCTGAAGCTGAGGCTGCCCTGGGGACCCTCAAAACCCTGTTTAGGCTGCAGCCCTCGCACAGCCACCTGAGGAACAGGGGGTTTTTGAGGTGAAGTGTGTTCATGGGGCTCTACATAACTGCTTTAGTTGTAATCATAGTAGTAATATTACTTCAATAATCCATGGAGGGAAATTCTCTTTTTGCCTACCTTACTCTGCCAGACACACAGACAGGTGAGAGCAAGCTTGGCAGCGAAGGGCAGCCACCTACACCGCAACCCATAGAGCTGGGGGTTTCGGGCCTCACTATTCTTCCCAGGCTGGGCCTCAAACCAGCAACCTTCCAGTCACAAGCAGAGAAGCTTATTCTGCAGAGCCAAACATTTCCCCCAAAAGAGTTAATCGTACTCTATCTTAGGAATTAGCACAGACCCTCAAAACTTTGAAGTGCAAAGCCCTAAATGAAGGAAATTGATGGTAGGATGGTAGGAAGTGAATCCAAAATCAACATAACATTCATCAAGTATTCTGGAGGCTGTGGAGGCTGTGGAGGCCGACCCAGAGTGAACTATACAAACACAGCAACAGACTCTGCCAGAAGATACCATCTCAGTTACTATTAAAACAAATTCCTTATTGTTTTTCTCCTTACTGTATATAAACATTCAGGTAACTGGATGTAAAAAAAATATTCTGCTCTTAGCAAAACTAAGTTATGATCCTGGCAAGCTTCTTAAGGATATGTTGCTGGAAGTTGGACATCAATAATAATAATCCATCCATCCACTAACCCAGTGTTTCCCAGCCCAGTCCTCGGGGACCCCCAGACGGCCCACATTTTTGGTCCCTCCTAGCTTCCAACACACCTGTACCAGGTATTCGGTGTCCTTCATTGTTTGGTTCAGGCCGGCTGGGTGCTGGGAGGGAGCAAAAATGTGGACCGTCTGGGGGTCCCTGAGGACTGGGCTGGGAAACATCGCTCTAACCGCTCTAATCCAGTACATTGATGTGATTATTATTATTATTAATCCTATTATTTTTCCATTATTATTCATTCATTAATCCCCTCACAAATATAGAATCCCACACACGCCAGAGTGCATACAGCAAATTTTCTTTTACGACCTGCTTTAGTTTTGATACGCATCATGTTATTGTGATATTTATCCATTGTTTATTATGGCACTGTTCAGTCTTGGGGGAACAGCATTTCATTTTTTATGTATGAGAATACACTAAGAATGACAATAAAAGAAATCTTTAATCTAATCACCGGATGCCCAGAGATGGCTTCCTCTGATGATCCAGGTAGCAGAAGTTAGTGGTGTGTACACTATAGGTCTGAATGTTGGTGAGATAGGGGCTGTGTGTGGATAGGACACTACAATAGAGCGGGATTGTGACTCTCACAGACTGTGACAATCCCAGAAAGTGCTGAATGGTGCCCAGGGTGAGAATGAAACATTCCCCATTATTACAGATGAGTGTCACGTTCTACTAAATAAGTGCCTTCTTTGTCTTAGTTGGCTGGAAGCCTTTAACTCCTAGAGCGTGAAATAGTGCTGCATTTAAGCCCATCCAGGTGCTGAAGGCACAGTGGCAACTAGATTTACTGAAACTCATTTCCCTGTTTGTCATTGGTTATTTTTAATTAATGATTTTCACACTACAAATGGTCACTGGAGCCCAGTAATGACTAGAGGAAAGCAAGTATGTATAAACAAAGGAGCAGCAGATTGCATAATTTGTAAGGTTCCCGAAAAGTTGGCTGGTGCTATATTTTTTACTCTTCTGTACACATAGGAACATAGGAAAACAAAAAAAAAATCAATGCTTTGATAAAAGTTACATATAACAAAATAGAATTTTTGACAAAAGTTAATACATAAGTAAATGATGAGATCTGGAGAAGTTATAATTCATCTGTCGTATGAGTTTATGAGCAAGAGTTGCTAAAATATATTTGCCCTTTTGATAAGTTGATTGTTTGATACAGTTTGGTCTATTATAGCCAAATTAAGAAAAAAAACATTTACATCCCTGCGGAGACTAATGACTAGAGCCCCCCCCTGCCCCAGTACCCCACGTCATACAGGAAGCTGAGTGGACATGGCTGAGTAACGAGGCAGAATGTGTTTGCCATGAGGGGGCTTGGTAAGATTGGCAGATGCCCTATTTTGTCAGGTGTGCTTATTACTCCCTGGTGTCTTGAGAGGACTCGTTAGAAACATCTCTGTGCCTGATTAGCCTCTTCATCCTCAGCATTCTCATACAGGATGAGACCTCCCTCGCTGGACTCGATGCTTTCCCGCGGGGACAAAACTCAAATTCTCCAACACACTGCCTGCTAATGAGTGCCACAAGTAACTATTCTTACGTCGCTCATCTTTTTTTGGTGAAGGTCCAGGCTGAATCTGAGCCGTTTCACATAAAAATAGCACAGAGATTTCAATTGCTTTCCAGTGAGTGAAAAATATAGACATAAACAAACAGCATTCATACACTGTCTGTACGTTTATAAGGCTGTCAGTCACCCATAAATGCCTTTTCTAAACTGCTGTCATGTCAGGAACGGTTGCTTAGCAAAGCTTCTCATATTCTTCATAAATAATGACTGCCTTTTAAATGTGAAGCTTAACCCTTCTAATCCTCCCAGCGTTTATTTATCACCCTAGTCAGCCGATCCGAACCCACAGGAAGTGGCCGGTAAGTGAAACAGGAAGAGGGATGGTGGCCGTTGTGAACCCGGCGTGTAAATCAAGCCCTGTTTTATGAGTCTGACCACCCGGAAAGATGAAGTGCACTTGTTGTGAGAGAAAACAGAAGAGGAGTACACATGTCATAACACTGACACCTTGGGAGGGGCAGCGGTCGGAAGCCGTCCCAAAACGTGGGCCTTCCTCAGCTCCCTGTGCCGTAGCCCCAACCCCAACCCCGGCAATCGGCGACAGAAGCTCATCTGCCCCAAGCACACCCTCCGACAATAAACACCTTGTCTATAGGTGGTCTTGTCAAGGGCTTGTCTGTGCAGAGTAAGCAGTAGCGCCTAAGCAGGTCACTAACTGCCTGTAGCTCACATCTATAGTGACGATGTTCTGGATCATTTACACATCCGTATGCAGCATCACTGTCTGAAAGATTAATACATTTTGCTTTATAATCTCTGCTTTATAAAAATGATATGACAGGTTGAATCACCAGATGGTTATTTAAAGCATTATTATTATTCATTTCATTCTCTTGCTAGTGCTAGGATAGGCAATGTACAAAGGAACTGTTATAGCCACATGTATGGCAGCCTTCTTCCAGGCTACATTAAAAGGTCATTATTTACCTGTTTATTTTGATGGATGTAGACTAGCTGTAAGACATGAAAAACATGATATTCAGGCTAAAACTGAGGGATCCAGTCATTCAAGGGAGGAAATATCAGCTTTTAGAAGATACTTTAAAAATATATAATTAATGATGTAAAACACCGATGCGCAGCTGAGTGGCAAAAATTAATGAAAACACGCAAAAACACAGACGGTGGAGGGGCAGGGCGGGGGGGCGGTGATCAATTGTATTTTGAGTGTCGTTTTACGAAGTTGAAGATTTAGCATTGTTGTGGCTGATCTAATTTACCAAAGATGGGAGTTGTTTGCAGGAAGTTTGCTCTGGGTTTACTGGGACGGGTAACATGAGCTTCAGGAGGCTTCTGCTTAGGAGAGCAATTATTACGCTCTGACTTTCACCTGCCTGGTCTTCGGTCTTCTCTGGCTGTGTCATGGTGCACGTTACAAACAGGAAGCCGAAGGCATCGTAACTGAATGAACAAGACACAACAGGCCACACCTTGACCATGCAAATCCCTCCACTTGTCTTCCATTCACAAAAATGACCTAACTGCCTTTGGGTACATGGGGTGTGAAATATGCTTTGTTGTCATATAATACAAACACTTTAGAAAATCTATGTCAGAATGGGGTCACACTGATGCCTAACAGGGAGGTAAATCTAAGACACGTACATTTGTGGATCAACCTTTTATCCAGTACAGCATCACAGAAAGTCTCTCCCATTGGTACAAGGTGGGGACACCCTTAGATGGACAATTCAGAAATGCCGATTAGTCTGAGTGAATATCTTTGGGTTATGGAAGGGAATCCCAACAGCTACACAACAGGAGTTCCAACTGGGGAAAGCGGGATTCGAACCCTGGACGTGTGAACCACTCTACCCCTCATAGACGTCTGTATGTAGAACTTATAGTCATGTTCTAGGCATACACTGTTAATTTGGTTGTGTACACCTACTCACAGTAGTATTTAAATTAATATTTTGCTGTTGGTACATATTGCCTGACAATTCATTGCAGTAACATTGCTCATTTTCCATTACTTTCCATAAGGCAAAAGTTGGATTTGGATTTGTTTCGATTAGTATTCTTATGATTGTTACTGTAGTTACTGTCCCGTTTTGTTACCTTCTTCGTGCAAAAGTAAATGATTCCAGTCTCTGAAGACCCACCTATCACGTGTCTCTGAACTGATCTTTACATAAAGTTAAAAACCCTCAAAACGACTCATTACCTGCTCTCACAAAATAGCCTACTTTCAATACAACCGGCACTTTGGGGAGAAGAAATTTCCAAAAGACCCATAATTACTCAGAAACACGATCTGAAACGGGTCCGTCCTGTTAAGCCTCAGCGCTCTCTGAAAAGTGGCTGCTTTTGACAGCGCCGCAGCCTGGCGGCACGCACGCGAGGCGCGTCCCTGGCGGTTATGACATAACAGGGAACTTGTTTTCCTGAGGCCGCCGGGGACGCGCTCTTCGCACCCCGCAGCGCGCTTGACGCCGACGGAGCGGCGACAGAAATGCGCGGCGTAAGGCGCATGCGCGACAATCTGCGGCGGATTGCATTTCGGGTGTAAAGCAGTTTGGGAAGAAATAAACCCTTTAAAGTTGATGAGGGGCCTGATGTTGAGAAATCCAGATGTTTGCCAGACGAAAGAAAAATAATTCTAACAGGGTCTGCCACCTTTGATTTCCCATTTCAGTGATGGTTTAAATGATATGAATCCCATACCTGCTGTTTTTTATTCAAAGTGCACTTAAGTCTCTGATTTATTTGTTTCAACTGTGGGATATTAAAAAAAGACAGGAGTTTATAGAATGAATTGCTCAGGTTATGGTGTGATGGGAGAGTGTTGCGCTGTGGTTCTGGAGTTTAAGGGCTGGCCAAGGGAGTCTGGCTTACCGGTAAGAGGAGTGGGAGAGGCGGGTAAGTCACTGACTGTTTCATTATATCTGCCGGTGTAGTAGCTCCAAAGTAAGCGGACTGCATAAGCATGGCTGAAATGCACTACCCCCCTGTGACTGCCGGTGCCGGAGCGATTCTCCACTTAGGGAGCCTTTTTTTCTTTTTTCTTTAAACGGCACTTGCATGGATTATGTGTTTGAACACAGTCGCCCTGTTTATTAATCAAGCAAAGGGAGCATAAAGTTTCAATTTATGTCAAACGTGCCTCAGAGTAGGAGGTTTGACATAAAACAGAAGAAATATTTTTAGTATGATAAACAGTCGAAGTGCAACAAATATTTTCTTAGGCGGCTCTGCCATTGCAAACACGAAAGCCCGAGTTCTTTTTTCTTAAGTCAGTCGATAAAATTGAGGGGTGGTGGGGGGGGGGGTTACAATTTGTCCACTAATCTTTCCGTGCAAATATATATACAGGTCGTCGGTCAGAGATCTGTCATACACAGAGTAATGGCTGAAGGAACAAAAATGAATATTTAACATATCCGGCAAGACGTAGTAGATGTTCTGTGTTCATAGTTTGCAAACCTAAAAGCGACATCACACACAAGAAATTCATGCTGGCAACACACACAATGTTTAATTTCGGCTTAACAAAAACAATTATAAAACATATTGATCGATATTCAAAAGCCCCCAGCATGGTAAACAAGACACCGGCATTTTTGGAAAGGACACCGGTATTATTATGACAGACTTAAAAAGGAAATCCATCTGTAAAGTATGACACTGAGATTGAGCCAAATGCATAAATAAATGACAGACTGAGCAGCACAGATAGATAGATAGATAGATAGATAGATAGATAGATAGATAGATAGATGGCAATGTTACTATGCCTACATAGTAACAAGCATGTGGTTCATATTAATTCCTCACACGTGAATTTCTCATGCCCTGCATATCTGATGACTTCGGTGTATTTGAATTACTGAGGCTGACAAAAAGAGGGTCGTCTCAAACGCCTCATCTCTTTGACCCTCATCATCATGTCATGGCTGCAGCCTTGTGATCAAACATGAAGACATCTGTTTAGGGTTAGAGGAGCAAACAGCTGGACGAGCCCAAAAGTCCCAGAAGTAACAGCCCACTTCACCCCAGCGAGTATCGGAGCGCGACCCACCCCATCAAGCCACTGTCAGCCTGCAGGGAAGCCACCATGCTCTCCACAAGGGAACTATTTCTAACTCTAAATATTCACACAAAAGGCTGAAGGAGTGTAGCATGTCCCTATAACAGGTAAGCTACCATAAAACGGCCTGTTCACCAGCATCTCTCACTGTGTCTTTCCGGGACCCCAGTGTTGAAATGGGCCTCCAGACACTTAAACCCGCATCGGGGTTAGTCTTTGAGAATGAGCTCAGAGACGGGCGTGTTTCTGTGACATGCCCCGAATCCAGCCACCATGAAAGAGCTTCGAAGAGCAAGCTATCAGTTATACGAAAAATCCGACAAACAACTTCTATAATGAACACTATTTCTGTAATTAGAATATATTTGTAAGATAGGTTGCATTGTTTTGTCACATTTAATTTTTCTTCAATTGATTAGACGTATATAGCCTACATGAAGTTTTATATGTATACCGGAATTACGGAAATAAGTTTAATTATAGAAATAAGTTGTTTGACTGTAGGTTTCTGTAGTTGTTTTGATTCTGTAGATGTTTTTATTTAATACGTGGCTTACTGGTAGTTTACTCAAAAGACCATTTTACCTTAATGAAAAACAGAAGCAGGGCGCCCTCTGCTGGAGGACGAGGTCAGTGCGCGACGGCGCGTGTCAAGGACTGTGATCAATTATGCAAAATCTTGGCACTTCTAAAGAGAAATGTGGCATTTAAATTTTGTTCATATTACGGCTTGAGTGATTAACATAATTGCATATCCTCGGTGTAAGTTTACTATTCAGTCCAGCGATGTACTCTAAATCTTTAATACATTTTTTACCCCCTTGCGGTAAATTGTTGTATCATTGACAGGAAAGCATTAGCAGGGCATCCGTGTAGATAAACGGGACCAAAGCACGTAATGTTTTTTTCTACGTCACTGCAACGTTGCACCAGGCTTTCCACACTGCAGAAATGCCACGGCTGGGTCAAGTGTCATCTGGTGATGTGGTTGCTATAGTTGCTGGTTTTGGGGTGG